>JAGYYJ010001178.1:0-63882 GCA_019671005.1 Hibiscus mutabilis | reverse complement strand
TCACAAAGTATTTGGACTATGATTCATACTTAATATTCAAACCTCGTGGCCGGACTCAAAAAAAATTCAAAGAAAAGAAAGGGGTGTATTATTTATAAATCGAAAGATTTTTTATTCTTTCAAACTCCCATTTAGTTTATACTTTTTTTGATCAAAGGACAAACCTTTCTTTTCTTTGTATTTTTATATATTCTATATCATTGAATAAGCGATGATCCATTGGTTCTTACTCAAAGAATCTTTGGACTTAGTTTGAAGGTTTTATTGAATCATCGCAGTTCTGGTATGAATCTGGAGTTTTAATTGATTCATAGGGTCTTAACAAGAGAATTCCTAGCAAAAATAAAGAAAACAAGAATAAAGTGACATTCCATAAAATAACAAATCAAAGCAAAGTAATTAGGTAAATAGAAGATTCAAGAGGCCTGTAAGGGTCAACATAAAGACGAATGCGCCGACTTGATTTTTTGGCATTATAATTGCAACTACAAAAAAGAGCTTTCAGATTTTGACTTTTTTGTGTCTTCAGATAAAATTGAATGAAAAGATTAAGAAGTTTCAAACTTTCTATTGCATATCCGTTTCAGCTATTACTTGTATTACTTGGGTGTTTTTGTTTGAGTTGTATGAGATGAAATTCTCATATACGGTTCTCAGGGGGAGTCCTCTTGGTTTACCTATCTCAAGAAAGTCTATGATTGGTTTGAAGAACGCCTCGAGATTCAGGCGATTGCAGATGATATAACTAGTAAATATGTTCCTCCTCATGTTAACATATTTATTGTCTTGGAGGAATTACGTTGACTTGTTTTTTGGTACAAGTAGCTACAAGATTTGCTATGACTTTTTACTATCGTCCAACTGTTACTGAGGCTTTTGCTTATGTTCGATACATAATGACTGAAGCTAACTTTGGTTGGTTAATCCGATCAGTTCATCGATGGTCGGCAAGTATGATGGTCTTAATGATGATCCTACACGTATTTCGTGTCTATCTCACTGGTGGTTTAAAAAAACCTCACGAATTAACTTGGGTTACAGGCGTGGTTCTAGCTGTGTTGACCGCATCTTTTGGCGTAACAAGTTATTCCTAACCTCGGGACCAAATTTGTTATTGGGCAGTCAAAATCGTAACAGGCGTTACGAGAGCTATTCCGGTAATATGATCGCCTTTGGTAGAGTTATTGCGTGGAAGTGCTAGTGTGGGACAATCCACCTTGACCCATTTTTATAGTTTACACACTTTTGTATTACCTCTTCTTACTGTTGTATTTATGTTAATGTATTTCCTAATGATACGTAAGCAAGGCATTTCTGGTCCTTTATAGAGAATATAGACCATAGCTATATTGTAACCAATAATTTCTTTTATTACTTGGGGGAGGAACAATAGTATTTCATTGCTACAAATATGGATTATTGAAAAAAATAAGACATGTATTTGGATATTTCCTTTCAACTCCACAATATTCTATTATTTATTTGATATGACATGAATAGTTGAAGGGAATTTCCCGAAGAGAAAATGGATTATGGGAGTGTGTGACTTGAACTATTGATTGGGCCGTGCAGAAATATGCCTTTATCTGCTACATTGAAATTCACAACCAAATGTGTCTTTGTTCCAACCACCGTGTATGACCCATACAAAGGATAGGCTGGTTCGCTTAAAGAGAATCTTTTTATGATCAGACCTGACGATGTTGTGTATAAACAGGGCTCCGTAAGATCCAGTAGAATAAGTGATTTGGCATAACCAAAATTAGATTTGAGTTTTTTTTTACTTTCTTATATTAATAGTATGAAAATGCATTCATTTCTTCTGCATCGACCCGATTTTATTATACTATCTGAGTGAAACAAGGGATCTAAAGAAGAGCAAAGGCTAGACTATATTAGTAACAAGTAAATCCTTTGTATGTAAAAGATCTCAATATATTTTTTGGATAAAGGTGAACCGTAAGGCCTAAGATGACCCAGAAAGCACTTGATCGCGATCAACTTTGTACGCCTACTCGGGTATTGAGCATTTACCTGTAAAAATGGAATTCCTTGGAATGTATAGCTGCAACTTCGTAAAATGGAATCGGGTAACTTTTTTCTTACATATGGAATCATTCATATATATTATGGGGATAACATATAGATTTATTCTGTAGGTATCCATTCATATCCATTTTATTCGATTGACTTTTGCTTGAGTCGGGTAGTACTTATAACTTTCACATGGGGGCATATTGGCATTCAACCAAAAAGTGTAGGCTGTTATTGGAGGAGATAAAAAAAAACTTGTTGATAATGGAATATTAACAAGAGAGTTAATTGAACAATTGAAGACAAGCTTAAGATAGGACGAGCTATCATTGATGTTAAGGGGATCAAAAGACCAAGATGAACGACTCTTAGGAGTGGTTGAGTTCCTTTTTATTAAGCTTTCTTATCATGGGTGCTCAGTTTGCTAAGACATCCATATAATATAAATTTCTTTTTAAGTAATGCATAGAACCAACCTTTTGCTTAATCCCGAAGGCAATTGGATCTTTTGTAAGGGCATGCGTTTGCTTGTTTTGTTTTAAATAAATGATGTTTTCTTCCACATTCATTTGTCAAATATTTTCTAAAAATTAATTTTTACACCATTCCATCTATTTCATTATAAGTTAGTTTTGGTTCTTCCATACATATATGTATGTATTTTTCAGGTTCCCGTATAACGAGATCAATTTTAATGCGATGGTTGATCTTAGCAGTCTTGTGTCTAGAGGAAATCAAAAGATGTGAAGATGATGAGGATATGACCTATCTTTCAATCTACTTAGGTCAACAGAAGGACTACTGAGTGTGCTAGAGAGTGATGGAAATGTCCCAAACACAAAGTTTGAGTGAATATTTCCTCTCAAGCATTGTTATCTAAGATTTTTGAATATCATGTTAACTCCAACATCTTTCCAAATAAAGACTATTCTTTCTCGATGATATCTGTGTAGGAGATGATATTTGTCAATTTCCAACCAAAGTTCACTACCATGTTGGGGCAAGAGATGTCAAAAGGCTTGTTCAAGATGAATAATTCTAATCGTATCAAAAAGACAACGTCCATCAAGGGGCATGAAACGAGAAGATGTACATTACATGTAAGAAGTAATTTGTACTCAAAGAGCATGCGAAATGAGTTGAGAGTCTTGAACTCAGAACAAAGAATAAAAAAACATTGAAAAAGAAAAAAAGAGAAAAAAAGAGAAGAAAAAAACCAAGGAGAAAACCCAAAAAAGGTTTCTTAGGTGAAAAAAAGAAGGAAAAGAAAAGAAAAAAAGGAAATCAAGGCAAAAATAAAAAAGACGCTTTAGGGAAAAAGAGAAAAGAAAAAGAAGTAGAAAAGTGAATGTGCAAAATCAAAATGAAACCTTCAAGGGATAAACAAATGCAAAATCTTTCAGCCAAAAGAATCTATACCTAAAAGAGATTTGGAAGACTACTCATATGCAAAAATAGAGCATGCACCGATGTTTGGCCATAGTACAAGTTTGCTTGAGCTACAAATTTCCAAAAAAAATAGAAGAGTGGAAATGAACTCTAAGGTGAAAACCCAAAAATGGACAGTCTAGAGTGATCCGAAAGATGAAAAAAATAATGCATTTAAGCATGTTCAGATCAAATACTTCAGCAATATCATTTCTTTCACAATCGTGAGCCCTGGTCTACTTTATATGCCTCCAAAGTCCATATGTGTATATTTGAGTTAGAGGAGTTTGTCTTTAGATTACATCCCACCTTACAGAGTTATCTTTTATTCAAAGATGCTGAAACTTCTAATGCTTGGTCGAGATCAAAAAAGAGGGAATAATAGAATAGGGGAGTTTGTGAGTCAAAGAGAGCTACCTAAATTGGTTAGAATATTAGGTAAATGGGAAATGATCCTCCCATAAGCCTAATAGTCTTAAAGGCACTTCACATCTTTAGACATCAACATAACATGCGAGGTCCTCTCGACACAAACTACGCTTAGGATGACCATTGGCAAATTGGTTCAAAGGTGCTCAAGCCCTTGATATCTGGGGCACCCAATTTTGGTTACAAATGCTTGTCAAGTTGTAAAAAAACTCATATTTTTGAAATAATAAATGATCATTCATATTGATAACTCATACAAGCATCATGGATTGGGAGGAAAACAAACAGACTGCATTTTAAAGAAAAAAAGATTTCTTTGCATTACTTTGTAAAGAGAATTAAATGCAGGGCTTTAGAAGCATATGCTCGCCCTAACATATGATCTTGTGATAAAAAATGGCATGCTAAAGCATCGAGAGATTACTTATGCAACAAATGTTCAAATTAGCCTTTCACCCATAGATGGTGGAAACATTTTGACAAGTGACTAAGTGAAAAAATGATAAAGGCAGTTTTCCTAAATAAGATTGGTCAGCAAACTAGAAAAATGCCCAATCGACAAAATGAAACCAAGAAGAATGATCCATCAGCGTTAAAATCAAAGAAGATGGTAGCTAAACCCAAAAGTAAAAGGGGCATCACCATGAGATGACAAATGTGTCCATTTATCAAAATATGAGGACTTGGAGCAGTACATACCTTGTTGTTAAACTTCACAGGGGAAGACATTCCACAGAAGTTAAAGACAAGAAACTGGTTAAACCCAAGTTTGAGTGTGGCAAAGCTATTCGAAGCAACAAAATATGTTTGAGAGAGTTGATAATTGATGAGGTCAAAACTCGAGAAAGAAATCGACCAAGAAAGAATTTAGTAGTCTTGTAATATCCCAAACCTTGGCTTAGAAGTATTCTGCATTTTGATCACTAGCTAAATGTGATATCTTTATGTCACTTATTAGATTAATCAAGTAGGGAAGTGACCAAATTTAAAATAGGGAAAAGTACATGCCTGTTTCAAAGGGGATAAACCGATTTCTTTCCAATTTAGGAGGCTTGCATGATAAAGTAATAATAAATGAGGGTTTGTACACATGTCTAGCATTAGATAAATGCATTTGTAAGGGGAAAATCTAGGCTAGAAAGGATGATAATCCAAGTTATCATCTTCTTGATGCTGATTGAAAACCCCATAGTGAGAGAAAGGTTAGAGACTTCCATGGAAACTTAAGAAATTGATGCTTGTTGGTTAAATTTCTAGTGTTTATTCGAGTATCTTAAGAAAGGAAGTAAGTAATCTCTTTCTCACCTCTAAATTAAGCTTCCATTTGAGAAATTTTCATGAAATCATCTTGTATTATGTGCTAATAAAATTGTTAGGAAAATCAAATTCATGCCATGAATCTTCTTTAGGTCATTTGAAGAGTGTATGTACTGATTTGTTATGTTTTATGAGGATATGATAACATGGTTGTAATGTTAAGTTGTTTGATAATTTGAAATGTTAGCTTGGAATGGTTCGGCTAGGTGATTCATAGTTATGGAGATTTCAAGCTTGTAAATTTGAATGTGTATAGGGAGAATTGCTTCTTTGTCGAGTATCTGTAATCACTCATTTTTGACCGGGTTTTAGTGTTATTAGTATTATTTTAATAATAATATTATTAATATAAAATTAATGAAAAATCAAATAATAATAATAAAATATATATTATTAAAAAAAGGAAAGAAAATACGTGGAGCATGTTGCTTCACATCACCCTATTTTCCCACCCCTTGCCTATAAATACAAGGCATGGGGGTGCTCAATTACACACACAAATTACACGCAAAATTTGCCAAAGAATTTGCCATGAATTGGCAATGAAATTGGCTCCCCAATTGGGAGCTTGGCAGTGCCCTCGGTCCCAGTTGGTTCGATCCAACATTCGATCGGGGTCCTATTTTAGGTCTGATCTAGTTAATATTTTTGGAGAGGTCGTGGTAGATCTCGGTGGGGTTCAGTCGGGGTTCATTATTCGAGCTCCTAGTTAGGTATATTTTCTTTCCTTTTTATTTATGGTGTAATTTTTATGATTTAATGAAGTATTAGTTAATTTAAAATTGTGTTCTTTTTTACTTTGTATGTTTATTTATGCTTTAGATTAGTATTTATTATGTTTTAAATTTATGTTTTATATTAATATTTTAGTTATGTTAAATTTGTTTTTTATGTGTTAGATTAATATTTATGAATGTTAGTATTTTATTTATGTTAGATTTGTTTTTATTTATAAGTTAGATTAATATTTATGTATGTATGTTTTAGATTAGTATTTGTTTATGTTTTAAATTTATGTTTTAGATTAATATTTTATTTATGTTAGATTGGTTTTTATTTATGAGTTAGATTAATATTTATGTATGTATGTTTTAGATTAATATATTATTTATGTTAGATTTGTTTTTATTTATGAGTTAGATTAATATTTATGTATGTATGTTTTAGATTAGTATTTTATTTATGTTAGATTAGTATTTTATTTATGTTAGATTAGTATTTTATTATGTTAGTACTTATTTATATTTTATCGCATTGTATTTATATTCTCCATGTTTTAGGTTGCATAACAGATATATAAATTGTCAATGCGGTGCCCTTTTAATCGAGCGTAGTGATAGTGGTTGGGCGTTTACTCTCGGATAACGGGGCCTTTAAAATTTATTCGCAATTATAACCGAATTTTAAACTAATCGACACTTTAATCCGGAAAGTCTAATATTAATAAAGCGGTAATTATTAAAGTACCAATTTTGGGCGGTGTGGGGGTGCTAATCTTTCCCCATCCGTAACCGACTCTCGAACCCAATAGTTTTTAAATCTCTGGTTTTATGGTGTCCGGCCTACCTAAGTGGCCGGTGGCGACTCTAATTTCTAATATAACGCATTTCTTCAAAACCCTCACGGATAAATATTTTTATATCCGAAAGACAACCAACACTTCGAAAACACGTTTTTTTAGCAAAACAGACATCGCTACAGATGGCGACTCCGCTGGGGACAATTTTTTTGTTTTTCGAAAACAAGAAGAGAGTCCAGCTTTTTAAAATAATTTCCGCTTTATTAATATTAGAAGTTCTGGATTAAAATGACAATTAAATTAAAATTTGGTTATAAGTGCGTGTTTATTTTAACGCATTTAAAATTTGGCATATAAACCCATTTTTTAAGTGGGGAGAAAATGTAATGCTTTCGTGGAGATATCGTTCTCCCGTATGGGCCTAGCAAGTACCTTCGGGGCTCGAGTACCTTATGCTTTCGTAAGGATATCGTTCCTTCGTACGGGCATAAGCAAATGGGTCCCCCTGAATTGAACCCGGTTGAAAGGAGCCTCTAATGGGTGATGATCGGGGGCCTTGCTACTCTTAGTAGAGGACAGCGAGGACAATTCGGGTACCTCCTAGCACCAACACTGCATGTAGAGAACATATAGAAACCCACACTTTTTGAGCCATGCGGATAACCTTAGGTGTTTTAGACGGGATAAATAGGTTTTTTTTTGTTTACCTTATTTAATTTGTCCTTTTATTTATGTATTTATTATTTTTATCCGGTACTAACTCATTTTTTTGTGTTTTATTTTTATTTTATTTTACACATACTTTTGACGCATTATCATTGCATCCACATTACATAGAGGCGTTGATTCAAGTGGTTTGCCCGATTAGAAAATCTGCGTTGATTCAAGTGGTTTGCTCGATTAGAAAATATTTCATCATGGAAAAAAGGTGTCTTATGCAGGACGGCATCGATCCAGTCGCGCGACATCGGTCAGAGATTAATCAACAAATCCGAAGTAACAATTTGCCGAGCAAGCGTGTAATGCCAAAGTATACACACGAGACCCTGATGGTGGACATACGACGAGTTGCAAGGCGTGTGAATGACTTAGCTACTGAAGCCGCGACTCTCTGACCTTTCGTAACCCCGGACATGGAATAAGCACCAAGGTTTATCAAGTTGCTCAGAGCTGTCGAGGAGTTAGGAGGTAGAGCTAGGGCTTATGTGTAGAACTTTGTTTTGTAATTAATACTTTTTGTAATAGAGACTCCTTTTGTAATATGGACCTTTTTTGTAATCTGGACCCTTTAATTCCCATGAAAATCATTCGAAAGGGTGATTACTAGCGGAATCAACGCCTTTATTTGCATTCATGTTGCATATCATGGTGTTGATTCAAGAATAGTTCATTAAAAGGCTTTCAAAATAGAAAAAGTATGCTTTTCCAGAAACGATAATATTACAGTAACAAGTTAGGCCGAGCAAAGACCTATCGAGAAAGAAGGCGGTACGATAGTAAGGCACGTGCGACGCAGAAGATTCAGTCAGGGCCGCAGAACCCCAATTTTAAATCTTCACATTTGACCATTTTTAAAAAAAAAATCTCAGATTTTAATTTAACTCATTTAAAAAAAAGAAAAAATTTGAAAATATTATTATTTTGCTTTGAAACTTCTTCCCTCATAAAACTTTCAGAATAATAATAATAACAAAAAGAAACCTAAAAGTTTCATTTTTTAAGTAAGTTAAAACTTTTTGATAATAAAAAGGGGGAATTTTTAAACCAAATGATCCTTGAAAATTTTAATTTAAACCCCCAAAAGTTTTAAAGTACTCCCCTAGGATCGATAGAATCCATCCCTGTTTAGACGTACCAGATCTACAGAAGAAAATATATTGTCTGATGTCCTTTTCAGAAGCCACAAAAATAAAGATCACGACGTCACGAGTCCATAGAATAGAAGAAGAGGAGAAGACGGAGTCATCCATCATCCTGAGGACGACGTCGAGACGTGGAGCAGAGGTTTTGCTTCCCGAAGTCAAGGTCTCCAGAATAAATTCAACTGTTGCCTGTAATTCATTATTAATTTCTTGCAAACATACGTTTTCTCTATTGAAAGTTTTTCAAAGACTGTTCGAGAATCAACATCGCATTTGCATGCATTCTCGCATTTATAGGGTATTGATTCCCGAAGTGGTTCCTCAAATCTCAGAAATCGTTCATAATTGGCAAAGGGTCGTCTGGTCAGATATTACAGGGCACAGATCCAGGGTTTTGTCCCAGAACAAGATCGGAGACAATAGAGGAGGAACCATTTGAAGACTTCAGGTCAGACATAGTAAGGAGACACAGTACTGGTAATGAGCAAAGTAAAGTGCAAGAGTTGAAAGAAGCAGATGGAAGACGTGATGAATCAGATGAATACTTTGACGAAAGGTAAGCGATCCATCAAACCAAAAGAAGAACCGATTAAGGATCATAATAGAGAGCGAGATAGTCAGAATTCTACCTCCAAGTCAGCCAAATACGACAAATTGAACCCTTTTTGTGATCTGCATCAATAAACATGCGGAAGATATGCTTGAGTCGGGCTTTCAAAAAATAGAGCTCGGTCCAGAAGAAACTTGAGAAGCAAGTAATGAAAAGAAGTATATCTCGATTCCTGTGAGGTACACCGAACTACTCCTAATGTTCATCGACAAGAGCCTTATTACCTCGGTGAATTCTCTAGTGGAGAGACCGTCTTATCCGAGAGATTACAACACACGTGCTAGAGGCAGTTACCGTTTAGGAAGTTTGGGTCTCGGTATTGAGAATTGCGGGGCCCTGAGGAATGAGTTCAAGATCTTATCGCGATGAGGATTTTATGTTTCGAAGACGGAGTTCCCCAATTCTATAGTGAGCTAACAATCACCCGAGGGGCAAAGTTGAGGAGGAATCGATATCCAGGACAAAGTTTGAGTAATACCGAAGGGGGTCACTCAAGCGAGTTAAATTTGAAGATCGGAGATAGGGGCATCCCAGGAGAGGGATATTCTTTCGAGTTCAGCCAGCTCATATAAGAGAGAGATAACTTGGATAAAATTGAATTTGCAGAATGATCATCAGAAGCTTTCCTAAGTGTTTAAGAATACCAGATTGGGTCACCTTTAAAGAATAGATGAACGGTGTTGTCCAGTTGAAAGACGACTCTGAATATTGAAAGAGGAGAAACTAGTCAAGCAAGAATCAAGTCAAGATGTTATCAGGTAAGTTTGAGGAAATTAGGAATAGGTACGACAGTCTCCAGAGATGAGCTACAGAATAACTTAGCCATTAACAAGAGTTTTGGAAACAAGTTTACGACAGAGCAATGACAATTCAACACTCTTCAGCTAGAAAGGGCAACTTCCAAGCTACGAAAGACTAAGCAGGGGATGGATGAAGACCCGAAGATCGATATTACTCGAGCAGGTAAGGCGGCTCAACAAGGTGGTAGGCTTAGTCAGAACATGGAACAAGTGTTGAACTACAGAGGCAAGCTGACCGGACTACTGGATGAAGTTAAGAAAGTAGGCACTTAAGCTTATCAGTAACTGTAAATATCTAATATCTGATATAATGAAACCTTTTGGCCTCAATAAACGTCGTTCTATGGGAATCACTTTTGGAATCAATACCTTATTGCATTCATGTTTATATTTTAGGATTGCATTGCATTGCTTTGCACGATCCTGGCATGTTTTATATGACATTATCATCACCTTGCATTATTATTACCTCACATAAATTTTATGAGGAGTAATTCAAATAACAATTAGGGTTTTATCCTTGATAAAAGAATTGAAGACACTCAAAAATCAAGATTCGAGCTGTTAAAAGATGGGCTCGAGAGGAAAAAAGAAGAAGTTTGATGTCTTCGATACAAGAAAACTTTGTTTGAACCCTGATTTGGTCATTCCTCCAGATTTCAAAGATTCCCATATTTACGCATGATGACGGAACAAGCTGCCCCAAGATTCACCTGACCATGTCCTGCAGAAAGATAGAGGGCTACATCGAGAATGAAAAATTGCCGATCCACTATTTCTACGACAGTCTAGCAGGACCTACCGTGATATGGTACAACTGTTTGAGTAGAGACCAAGTGTAGTCATGCGAAGACTTAACCGACGTCTTTATGGGCAATACATATATACTTTAGACCTATCACCAAGTCATCAGTATCTCCAGGGTACGAAGATGAAACCTGATGAAGGCTTTAAGAAACGTGCTTTGAGGTGGCTGTGTTTAGCGACCCAGGTATAGCCTCCCGTAGATGAAGATGAAAGTGACTTACATGCCACTTTTAATAAGATGCTCGAGAAAATAAAGGCCAACTTTGAGGACTTAATGACAGTCGGAGAGAGAAACGAACATGCACTCTGAGACTTAAGTTTAAAGACCAGGCCTGTCTAGGAGCAGAAGGAAAGAAAGAGATAAATGGGTCCCACTTTTAAGGTTCTCGTAATCGTAAGAGAAGAAGATAGACAAATTCCTCTAAATCACCGAGAAAAATTCCTCGAACAAGTACATATTTAGAGATATTAAGAGTATTCCATATGGCCTCATCTGGTCAAGGGTTAGTACCTTACCTCCGGGCCGATAAAGATTTCGCCCAGCTCATCTGCCCACAGTTTTAATCCATACAGTGCATATGAGTTCTACATTAAGGCACTGGGGCATGGCACCAAGAAATTTGAGGTTGTTAATAGAAAAATTAAAAAGCTGGTTGACGAGGGAGTCATGACAAGAATTGATCCATCAAGGAAAAGCAAGAGAAGTGGCACAAGCCTACACTACAAAGGACCGGAATGAGTTAGTACTCGGGAGGTAGTCTGGAGGTCCCTATGGTTTTCTCATCAGTTCACAAAGAAATGCTCAATGCTTTGAAAAAGAAAAAAGAAGAAAAAAACTCTCAAACAGATATTTTTAGAATTAAAAATCACATTTTCATTTAGAAAAGCATTTTTACATTCTTGATTCTTTAAACATTTTATTTTTATAGGGTAGTTTTGTTCTCCCATATGCATATACACGCATTTTTTAATGGACATATGTATATATCATTTATATACCAGGTCCTCGAATTTTGAATGCAACAGTACATTTGCTTCAAACCCAAAGATCAACTCTAAGTTGCATATATTTAGAAGAGATTAAATGTTGGGGGGATACTGTAAATGTGAGTATCTGCTAGTTTACTTAGGCCAACAGAGGAACAAAGCGAGTGTTTAGACAATGGGCAGTTCCCATTTTAAGAATTTATCTTCTCAGGCACTTGTCGTTTAAGATCCTTGAAATGAAAGTTGACCCTAAACCTCTACCCCCTGAAGGCGTTCTTAGGACATTTGTGAATGTGACGACGACTGGTATTCTTTTACTTTACCAGAAGACAGAGATGAGACCATACAGATTGGATACGGAGATAAAAAAATCATCAGAAGAAAGTGGTTGAAAACATGGATATGTCCAAACGAAAAACCAAAAAAAAAAGAAGAGAAATGCTAATTAGAAGGCCGAAGCAATCCAGATCGAGTAAATATCAGAAGAGCTGCACAGAGACAAGTAACTTCGAGCAGAAGATATCATCAATACTAGTATAGATACGTGTTGATTCGAGGATACATTTATAGACTCGAATAAGAAGAAAGAGATTCAAGGCTAAAAACCGAAAATGGGCAGTCTAAAACAAAAAAGAAAAAGAAAAGAAAACAAAAAAGAGAAAAAAAGAAAAGAAAAAATAAAATAAAATAAAAAAAGAAGAAAAAATGAGAGAAAGAAAAAAAGGAAGAAAAAAGAAAAAAGGAAAGAAAAAAGAAAAAGAAAAAGGAAAAAAAGAAAAAGAGAAATGAAGAATACTGTCTATGCTTCACACACGGATTAAACAATACAAGAATGAGACTTCAACTATGAGCAAGAGACACAAGAAAAATATTGCCAATTTTGAAAAAGGAAATGACCTCTAGGGTGAAAACCCAAAAATGGGCAGTCTAGAGTGATCCTGAAAATGAAGAAAAAGAGTAGTCTACCTGAGCCTGCTGGCATCAATATCCAACCAAAATACACTGAAGGAAGTGACCTCTAGGGTGAAAACCTAAAAATGGGCAGTCTAGAGTGATCCAAGAGAAAAAGTGAAAAAGAAGAAAAGAAAAAAGAAAAGAAAAGAAAAGAAGAAAGAAAGAATAACATTTCATCTGGGCGTGCCAATCACAATAATTCCCAGAAATGTATTTGTAGTCCTTCATTCAAGAAATCTCAGTTTCGAGGAGAATTGGAGGATCAAACATTATTGAACAGAAAACGAACATCGGTATATAGCCAAAATGCAAGACAACCTACAGTAAAAAGAAAGGAAATGAACTCTAGGGTGAAAACCCAAAAACGGGCAGTCTAGAGTGATCCAAAAAGGGGAAGGAATAATGGGCATATCCAAGTTACACAAGTATAGAAATATTGTTTCACTTAACCATAAACCAAAGGCCTACATTACAAGCCCCAAAGACCATTCTGGTCATCCATAGATATCCAAGTTGAATGAGAATGTCTTCAGATTTCATTCTGCCTATAAGGTTTAACTTTGCTTCAAGGAACGTCAAACTTCAAAGTGCTTGATCGACACCCAAATGAAGGAAGGATGGGGCATGGTGAGATAGTGAGGTTAAGAGTGCCACCTTAAATGGGGTAGAAACTAGGTAGGGTTGTTCCTCTCAAAAGCCTATTAGACCAGAAGAAACTATACATTGGCATATATCTCCACAATGGTCAAGATCTTCTAAATATGCGCTTCATTAGAGTTGATCTCTGGCAACTTGAAGCAGATGCGCTATGGTGTTTGATATTTCGGGGGCAAACAGGTTTTAAAAGGTTTGACATTTGTTCCCAAAGTTTTGATGTTTACCATTTCCCCCAACATTAGTTTTTAAAAATGTTTGGCAATACACTTCGAATTTTGTTTACCATTCTCCAAGCATTATTTTATTAAAAAAATGTTTGGTCCTTAAAAAAGAAGAAGAAAAGAAAAAGATGTTTACCATTTGTTCCAAACAATGTTTTCAAAATGTTTGGTATCCCGTCCAAGTTGTGATTTTCGAAATGACTGTTATCTTTTCAAACAATCATTATTTTTTGAAACATACACAAGTAAATTGCCTTTTGCATTACTTTAAAAATGAATGATGATGAGATTTAAAGCATAGGGACTAAGAGTTAGTTCCCGTTGAAGTGCTACGAGAAGATCAAGGATGAGCTCAGGGGATGGAAGCATTTTGGCTCACCCTGGTGGCTAGAAATAGATCAAGGCTCTGCATGATGGGTCAGAAAATTCAAAGCAGTGGAGCCTGTGGTTGAATGAGGCAACACCAAGAGAAGAAGATGACAATGGTTCTTATAAGAATAATATAAGAACCAAAGGATCATTTATAAAGACAAGTGATAACCCTGAAGACAAGAAAGCCTTCCGCACAAAAGGTTTAAAAGCAGGATCAAATGAGGATTTAAGAGCATACAGTGAAGAAATAAAAAGATGAAGAAATCTGAGGAACGACCTTTCAGGGTGTAATACTTTAGAACAAAAAGAGAGCGAATAGAAAAAGAGAAGAAAAAAGAAGAAATACAAAAAAGAAAGAAAAGAAAGTGAAAGAAAAACGATGATAAAAAGAGAAGAAGAAGAAAGAGGTAAAAGAGAGAAATGAGAGAAAAGGAAAAAAGAAAAGAAAAAGAAAAAAAGAGAAGAAGAAAAAGAAAGCATGACATTGCATGCATCATATAGATAAAGACATGCCAATTTTTGCTTGTTTTTGGACAGGTACTTGAAGAATTGTCAAAGAGTATTAAGAAGTGGATTTCATTAAAGAAAGAAAGATTGGCAGCCATTTTCGGCGTGAGTCCCCAAATTTGAAGAAATATTTCGGTAGTTATAGCAGTGTGAGTCCTAGAAGATCGGCAACCATTTTCGGCGTGAGTCCCCAAATTTAAAGAAGATTTTGGCAGCCATTTTCGGTGTGAGTCCCCAAATTTGAAGAAAGATTTCGGCAGCTATAGCAGCGTGAGTCCTAGAAGATCGGCAGCCATTTTCGGCGTGAGTCCCCAAATTTAAAGAAGATTTTGGCAGCCACCTTCGGCGTGAGTCCCCAAAATTGAAGAAAGATTTCGACAGCTATAGTAGCGTGAGTCCTAGAAGATCAGTAGCCATTTTCGTCATGAATCCCCAAATCTGAAGAAAGGTCGGTAGCCATTTTTAGCGTGAATCCCAAAATTTTAAGAAAGATTCCGGCGGCCTTAGCAGCGTGAGTCCAGAAAAATCGAAAGCCATAGCAGCGTGAGGCCCAGATGTTAGATCTTTCGGGTCATCGGTAAGTCCTTCGGGCACGATGTTAAGTCATTCGAGCCATTAGTAAGTCTTTCGAGCATGGTGATAAGTCCTTTGGGCCATTATTAAGTCCTTTGGGCATGATGCGGCAGCCTTAGTAGCGTAAGTCCAAAGATATCAATAGCCTTGTAAAAAAAAGAGAGAGAGAGAATGAAAATGAGATAGAAAAAAGAGAAGAGAAAAATGAAAAAGAGAGAAAAAGAAAAAGAGGAAAAAGAAAAGGAAAAAGAAAAAAAGAAAAAGAGAAAAAAGAAAAGAAAAATTTGAAGATAAAGGTTTTATATAGGAAGGGCCTATATTTTCAAGCTCCCGTAGCAAGAGGTTCTATGTAGGAAGAATCCGCCGCTCCGAGGCTTTAGGAGTTGAAAGTTTTGTATAGGAAGGGTTTGCAGCTCCAGGGTGAAGACTAGGAGTTCTATATAGGAAGAACTCCCAGCCGGAGGAATTCACCCATGACACATAAGGTTTTATATAGGGAAAACCCGTTGTGTTGAAGGCGAAGAGTCCTATATAGGAAGGGCTCCGAGCTTTACTGTCTTAGAGTGAAAGGTTCTATATAGGAAGAACCTGTAGCTCTGAGATTTCAGAAGCTAAAAGTTCTATATAGGAAGGACTGACGGCTCCAGGGTTTGAAGACTAGCAGTTCTATACAGGAGGAACTCCCAGTCGGAAGAATCCATCAGTGACGCAAAAGGTTTTATATAGGAGAAACCAACGTTGAAGGTGAAGAGTTTTATATAGGAAGGACTCCAAGCTTTACCGTCTCAAAATGAAAAGTTCTATATAGGAGGGACTCATAACTCGAGGCTTCAGAATGAAAGGTTCTAAATAGGGAGGACCTATAGTTCCAAGATCAGAAGGTGAAGAAGTTCTATATAGGAAGAACTTACCAGCTTGAAGAGCAAAAAGTTCCAGAAGAACACGTGATTCCGAAGCCAAAGACAAGAAAGTAGGTCAAAAATGAGTGCTTTTGATCTTTGCTTTGTCCTCGTTTCACAAGAACAAGCGAAGAGGGGCAACTGTAATCACTCATTTTTGACCGGGTTTTAGTGTTATTAGTATTATTTTAATAATAATATTATTAATATAAAATTAATGAAAAATCAAAAAATAATAATAATAAATATATTATTAAAAAAAAGGAAAGAAAATACGTGAAGCATGTTGCTCCACGTCACCCTATTTTCCCACCCCTTGCCTATAAATACAAGGCATGGGGGCGCTCAATTGCACACACAAATTACACGCAAAATTTGCCATGAATTGGCAATGAAATTGGCTCCCCAATTGGGAGCTAGGCCGGCCGCAAGGCTGGCCGGGTTGGAGGCAGTGCCCTCGGCCCCAGTTGGTTCGATCCAACATTCGATCGGGGTCCTATTTTAGGTCCGATCTAGTTAATATTTTTGGAGAGGTCGTGGTAGATCTCGGTGGGGTTCAGTCGGGGTTCGTTATTCGAGCTCCTAGTTAGGTATATTTTCATTCCTTTTTATTTATGTTGTAATTTTTATGATTTAATGAAGTATTAGTTAATTTAAAATTGTGTTCTTTTTTACTTTGTATGTTTATTTATGCTTTAGATTAGTATTTATTATGTTTTATATTAATATTTTAGTTATGTTAAATTTGTTTTTTATGTGTTAGATTAATATTTATGAATGTTAGTATTTTATTTATGTTAGATTTGTTTTTATTTATAAGTTAGATTAATATTTATGTATGTATGTTTTAGATTAGTATTTGTTTATGTTTTAAATTTATGTTTTAGATTAATATTTTATTTATGTTAGATTGGTTTTTATTTATGAGTTAGATTAATATTTATGTATGTATGTTTTAGATTAATATTTTATTTATGTTAGATTTGTTTTTATTTATGAGTTAGAATAGTATTTATGTATGTATGTTTTAGATTAGTATTTTATTTATGTTAGATTAGTATTTTATTTATGTTAGATTAGTATTTTATTATGTTAGTATTTATTTATATTTTATCGCATTGTATTTATATTCGCCATGTTTTAGGTTGCATAACAGATATATAAATTGTCAATGCGGTGCCTTTTTAACCGAGCGTAAACGGGGCCAGTATCAGGCGTAGTGATAGTGGTTGGGCGTTTACTCTCGGATAACGGGGCCTTTAAAATTTATTCGCAATTATAACCGAATTTTAAACTAATCGTCACTTTAATCCGGAAAGTCTAATATTAATAAAGCGGTAATTATTAAAGTACCAATTTTGGGCGGTGTGGGGGTGCTAATCCTTCCCCATCCGTAACCGACTCCCGAACCCAATAGTTTTTAAATCTCTGGTTTTATGGTGTCCGACCTACCTAAGTGGCCGGTGGCGACTCTAATTTCTAATATAACGCGTTTCTTCAAAACCCTCACGGATAAATATTTTTATATCCGAAAGACAACCAACACTTCGAAAACACGTTTTTTTAGCAAAACAGACATCGCTACAGTATCAATTATGAAGTTAAGAGCAAAAGTTGCATTGAATCCTTGTGGAATCATTGAAGAATATGATTTTAAAATACTGAATTTTCTTAAACATGAATTGAATTCATCATGTTATTGGATTGAATAAGTGAGGTAGCACAATTAACTACATCATAGTCATTGTCCTGTTTTGGGAAGCAAACAATAGTCACATTAATTGCTTAAAGTTTAAAAGAAAAATTGGTCTGCTTTGTAATTTGGATTTAGGGACAGTTTGTAGCATAAAAAGGGCTCCTTGAAAATTTAATTGAAAGATCGTGTATGATTCAAAACAGGGCTGTTTTGTAAACTTAGTTTTAGGGATTGTTTTGAATGGAAATTTGAACTGATTTGTACTTGGAAATAAGGGCTGTTTCATAGTCCAAAAATATGACCTTGTAAAACAAATTATAGGTTGTTTTTACAAGCTAAGAGCGGACTGAATTAGGCAAATTTAAGTAAGGATTGTTTGTCTTTAATTGGGGCTGTTTTGAGATACAATAATGCATGATCATAATAGTGGGTTTTGATATATTGAAGTGGGAAGGTTCTATGTGTAAATTAAACAAATTATGTGGCTTATAATGACCTTGCTTAACTTACAATGGAATGGATCTTGATATGATTTTATGCTTGTCATTGTATTAGACCCTGAATTAGTTGAAGAGACGAGGTCCAAGGCTAGTAATGTTTTAGATAGCAAAAGGGAATTGTGGTGGAGGAACATGCTTAGCATGGATTAAACTCTGAGTGTAGTTTAAAGTCTCATGATAGATTGAAACTATACCGAGCATGTTATTCATTTTAATTTTACCTTGCTTGTATTTAATCTAAGTTATGCTTAAAATGAGTTCGAAGGAGAAGCACAGTAAGTACATAATTGGTAAGGATAATGTGATGTGCTATGCTTGAATCTGATGACATGCTTTTGATGGAAATAATTCTTACTTATATAAACATGATAGAAACCTTGTTTTGCCATGCTACCATTAAAAAATAATGGGAAATAAATTGTGAAATTCGTATGAATTAAATACATGCCTAATATGAGGAATAATAAGCTTTGCTCATTTGATTATAAGAACATATATGTTTTGAAGTTATAATTCCTAAGTTTTGCTATGTGATCATATGAACTATGAATGTGCTTGTCATAGAAGATACAAACTTTGCTTTAATTGTGTAAATTTGAAGCTATGCTCACCTCTAATAAGAATCAAGATATGTTCTTTGATTATATGACATTGGAGCTATCCTCTTATTGGGGGTCATATTTGTATATGGGCTTGACAAATCAAGCAATGTGATACGTTATCTGATTATATGAATAAGGAGCTAAGCTCAACACTAGTTCGAATAAGAAATAAAATAATTGAAAAGCCTTGGTTTCGAGTCAGTCATAGGTATAGTTGGCATGCCATAGAGTCCATAGAGCTCGTGTTTGGGTTGGACTACGGTCTTGCACTATGGTCCTTATTTGGCGACAGTAGGAGGGAATTGACCGGTACTTTGAGTACCTTTTGTTTGGCAGCAGTTGGTTGGGGATTCGTGTACCTAGGATACTTGATACTCAAGGCTATGTTATAGATAAAATATGAATTTGTAAATACAACAACAAAATGATTTTGATATCTTATGTTATTATGGTAATTCATGACTCATGAAATGTTATGTTGAGAAATTGCTTTGTAAGAAATCTATGAACATGATATACTATGTTAGAGTAAAATAATGAAAGATCACAAGTTAAATTATTAAAACAAGATAATAACTTACAAGGAAAGTGTTATACATCTACACGATTCATGTATTTCCCTTTTTATGGTAGGTATAGGCTATGTTCGAATAAATATATACATATATTTATATATGCATTGCTTGAATATTTTAATACATATGAATTGTTGAATACCATGCATATATGTACATGATTGGTCCAAATACCTTGGTACATATTGGATAGTTCTTGTTCGAATCTATAAGTAATCTATGTTGTGGTCTAATAAGTTTGATAACTTGTATGCCAAGTATCTATGTTTATGATCTGATATGTTACGCTGGATAACTTGCTTGAAAAATAGATAATGGTAAATGCTTGTTTAAATGCTTGGGATAAGTGGTAAGCTTGTATTTAAATATTGTATTTCTTGGGGAGATAATACATACTTGGTTCGAATGCTATAATCTAAAGGAACTACCAAGTAATCTATGTTTATAATTTGTTATGTTTGATGTCTTACATGCCAAGTAACTAATGAATTAGATTTGATATGTTTAGTACCTTGTATTCTAAGTAACTCGCGTAATGGAATGTTAAGTTTGATATCTTACATGATAAGAGAAATTCAGGCTTATGTCGTGTTTGATAACTTGAGTGATAAGAAATAGATGTTTGATAAAGTATTTGATAAGTTAAAAATAGTAAATTACATACGGCTAGGCTATGTTAAAAGAATCCAAGAAAGTTTATAAGTTAAAATAAATGAATTATAGTAATGACTTGCATTACAAGTAATACAAATCCATTGATAACTAAATACCTTTATATGAATAGAAAAACTATGTTAGGATGTTTACTTATAAATGGTTACTTGGAATGAATAAACGCATATGCCTTGTACAAACCACATGTGGGTAATGATGTATAGTTTGTTGAGTTCCTTTGTAAATGTACATATGCTCTGTTCAAATTATCATATGTGTAAATGCCTATATTGCGTTTAAATACAGTGTGTATGTGCGAATATGTTTAGTTTGAAATCTCATGTAAATATGCCTATATCTTGTTCGATATATTCATATGTATGCATGTCTATGTTTTATTCAAATTCTCATATATGAATATGCCTAGCTTGTTCGAATACCATGTGAATATGTATATATATGTTTGAATTGAGTACTTTTATATATTATCTTAGCCTTATTCAGATTTCATGTGTATATGTATGCAGGTTTGGTTTGAATACCGAGTTTATATATGATTACTCTGTGCGAATGCCCTAGTATATAAGTTAGTGTTGGGTTGAACAATTTGTCTCAAAATGACTAATCTCTTGTCCAAGCTCAAAATTTTGTATGATCAATAGATTTCAGTGAATGGGGTAGATTATGGTTTCATGATTTTAGTTGCTTTAAGCTACCTCACTATGCTTATGCTTACTCTATCCTTTCAATACGTTTCAGGGTAATGTGCCCTCGACTTCTTCCAAGCTTGGACATGATCAACAAGGATATAAGTATGATTGGAATTATTATCTTTTGAACTCCTAGATGGTGGCACATAGTTATTAAGTTGCATAATGCATTTAGACTCCATTTTGGCTATATATGTGTATAAGTTTGATAAGTATCTAAAGTTTTGTAAGGGCCTTTAATTATCTTGGTTGTTGCTTGCTTTATATGATTTAATAGTTAGAGATTGTGTTGTTGTTAAATATCTATAGGAGCTTTAAGTTGATAGATTCCCTTGATATCATGTGTGTTGTAATCTGATACATAAATATTATCATGTGTTAAACCCTAAATAAAAGCGGGGTAGTTAGAATGGCGAGTTTAATGTTTAATATAAGCAAATGGTTGAGTGTCAATGAACCTTGTATTTGATCTTGCTATACGAAAGTTATATGTGGCTGGCTAGAATTAGTTTAAGCTTTGAAATAATTTAATCTTAGTAATCGAAGGTGACTATCACCTTTTGTAAACAATCTATTAAACAACATGATAGATTAAGCTAAGTTAGTTATGATGTTCAAATGATTACTTGCAAGTGAAGCTGTGTTAGGTATAAGCTTTGAATGCTTGTTACTAAGGTTACATGTTGGTAATGATATGTGTTGCTGAGTTGGTAATCTTGGATAATGAGTCTTGATATTAAATAGTACAACCTGAAAGTTTTGAGATTGTTAACTTTTAAATGATAGTCTGTGATACTCCCTATTTAGTAATTGCTCCTAAAATAAAATAAAAAGGGGGATTAAGTTTCTTACGTTAGTTTAAAATCTTAAGACCAAAATCTGGTAATAGTTAAGTATGACGTTGTGTATGGTAGTAGTCTTGAATATGAGTTATTTATCCAAATAGGGTTTACAATTAAGTTAATGTCAATTGTTGTTTATTAGTGAAATAATAGAAAAGAAAAATTTACCCTGAATTATATGATGAATGATTATAAATTCTTTGGTCTGCTTGTGTTACCTTTTGTATCGTTGTTATGATTAATCATGATCGCTTGAAATGCGTCTATGAGTTGACAAATTGTATGCTTTTGTTTCTTCTGATGTTCGATCTAGTGGCTTACAAGTATGTAAGCTATCTCTTGTGTGTTTGGAACACTTCCTAATTCAATTTACTTTTAAGCTGGGTTAGGGGTGTTACATTTTGGTATTAGAGCCTAGGTTTAGTCAATTCTCGGACTAAACCGGAACTCGTTTCATCATCATAAGTTATTGTGCCACCTAGGAGTTAAATCTGATAAGTACTTGTGATCAATGTATGAAAAAGCTCTCTTTTATACGTTAGCCCGGTTGGCTCCTCCAACAGAGGAGAAAGTGTAAGTATGAACTAAGTACATAAGAATTCTCAGAACGTTGCTTGTAGTAGAAAAAAGACCTTTCAATTCATCTTGTGTACTAAGAATGTTTACTCCGTATAACAAAACATTAATAAAGTAGTTGCTTCTTTGACACAAGATTTCTAAACCCCTCATGTTCTTCCTTTGGTTGTACAACCAAGGACTTCAATAAGATAAGTTAGCTTAATATCGAAGCTTATACCCTCATGAGTACGATTGAATCGTTTTCAAATCTTGTATATGTCTAGCTTGATTTTGAATCAACTCATTTCCTTATATGATTTGTTCCCATGGAGAATTCTATGGGACTCTTACAATCTATCGAATTACCCTAGTGAAAATGGAATGTATAGCTATGGACCTTGTAAGTGACTTACTTTTTATCCCAAAGAAGAATGATGGAGGTTGGGTGATAGTTGATAGATTTTCTAGGTCAGCTCATTTCATACCTATTCGAATGAATATGGGCTTTGATCTTTTGATCGAGCTATATATAAGAGAAAATCATACGATTACATGGCGTTCCTGAATCCGTAATCTCAGATTGAGATCTCCAGTTCACCTCGAGATTTTGGAAATTTCCTTACAAAAAGTTCTAGTGACCAAGATCATTCTTAGTACAACTATTCATCCTCAGTTTGATAGCGAATTAGAAAAAAATGATTCAATTATAGAAAATATACTTCGTGTTTGTATATTTCACTTTGGAAAGAATTGGGAGAAATTCTTATCTTTGGCAGTGATGCATACAAAAATAATTGTTAGTCCCTAGAAAACGAACTTCTTAGAGAAACTGAAAACCATATGAATACCATTCATAGCAGACAAAGGTCTTGTGCTGATCTTGAAGGAGAGATATGCTACATATAGTAAGTGTCTATGGATTTCAAAGGGTCTATCTGATATAAATTTAACAAGATTCACAACGTATTATATGATTCTATGTTTCAAAAATATCAATCAGAAAATGTAATTAAATCCAAACCTATCCTACTAAGAAAAAGCCAGCCCATAATTCTAGATCGTGAAATTAGAAGACTTCATAATAAGTCTTTTCACCCCAGGTAAATTTGAGGACGAATTTTTTTAGGGGGAGAATTGTAATATCCCAAACCTTGGCTTAGAAGTATTATGCATTTTGATCACTAGCTAAATGTGATATCTTTATGTCACTTATTAGATTAATCAAGTAGAAAAGTGGCAAAATTTAAAATAGGGAAAAGTACATGTCTGTTGAAAGGGTCTAAACTGAATTCTTTTCAATTTATGAGGCTTGCATGATAAAGTAATAATAAAGGGGGGTTTGTACACATGTCTAGCATTAGATAAATGCATGTGTAAGGGGGGAAAATCTTGGCTAGAAAGGATGATAATCCAAGTTATCATCTTCTTCATGCAGATCAAAAACCCCATTGTGAGTGAAAGGTTAGAGACTTTCATGGAAACTTAAGAAATTGATGCTTGTTGGTTAAATTTCTAGTGTTTGTTCGAGTATCTTAAGAAAGGAAGTAAGTAATCTCCTTCTCACCTCTAAATTAAGCTTCTATTTGAGAAGTTTTCATGAAATCATCTTGTATTATGTGTTAATAAAATTGTTAGGAAATTCAAATTCATGCCATGAGTCTTCTTTAGATCATTTGAAAAGTGTATGTACTGATTTGTTATGTTTCATGAGGATATGATAACATGGTTGTAATGTTAAGTTGTTTGATAATTTGAAATGTTAGCTTGGGAGGGTTGACTAGGTGATTCATGGTTATGGAGATTTCAAGCTTGTAAATTTGAATGTGTATAGGGAGAATTGTTTCTTTGCCGAGTATCAATTATGAAGTTAAGAGAAAAAGTTGCATTGAATCCTTGTGGAATCATTGAAAAATATGATTTTAAAATACTGAATTTTCTTAAACATGAATTGAATTCACCGTGTTATTGGATTGAATAAGTAAGGTAGCACAATTAACTTCATCATAGTCATTGTCCTGTTTTGGGAAGCAAACAATAGTAACATTAATTGCTTAAAATGTAAAAGGAAAACCGGTCTGCTTTGTAATCTGGATCTAAGGACAGTTTGTAGCTTAAAAAGGGCTGCCTGGAAAATTTAATTGAAAGATCGTGTATTATTCAAAATAGGGCTGTTTTGTAAACTTAGTTTTAGGGACTGTTTTGAATGGAAATTTGAACACTTTTGTACTTGGAAATAAGGGCTGATTTATAGACAAAAATATGACCTTGTAAAATAAATTATAGACAGTTTTTACAAGCTAAGAGTGGACTGAATAAGACAAATTTAAGTAAGGATTGTTTGTCTTTAATTGGGGCTGTTTTGGGATACAAGAATGTATGATCATAATAGTGGGTTTTGATGTAACACCCTTCCCGTATTCATACACCTAACACGAGTCGGAAATGTCACAGTAATTAAAAATTATTTTACCTTAAGAATCAGGGCTATTTCGAAATTTCAATTAACTTATGGATAACAAAAACATTAAAACTAAATTCTAATCATAAAAACGCAGAAATTATACATAACACATATTATTCATTATACATAAACGAAATCATTACAAGGCAGGCCAATTTTATCTTTTAACAAATCAAATATGTTATTCCATACATGCCACTATTCACATAGAAAACCAGGATGTCATAAGTACTAAAAATAACCTGTCAAATTTATGTCTTCACAAAAGATTTGATGCAACAGCTCCGGCCAATCCTACTCCGGTTTACCTATGCGTATTACAGAAATACACGTTAAGTATAACTTAGTGAGGCATAAATAAGTAACATATATAAAATCTTTATAATGCATGATACTTTCCAAAAACCTGATATTTATATAAAAAATAATACATACTTCATAATACCAGAATATAGCCCAAGGTAAATATTAAGTACTTTAAAAATACTATTCTTTATTGCTTGCAGACACAAAAAAGTGCCTATAACATATATGACACTTTAAAGTGCCGTTAACTTTATGATACACATTGAAGTGTTAATAACTTATAACACTCTTCAAGTGTCATTAACTCGTAGAATATCTTATACGGTTGATGGTGCATTTAAACCAACTAACCAACTTATACGGTTGATGGTGCCTTTAAACCAACTTATATGGTTGATGGTGCCTTTAAACCAACTAACCAACTTATATGATTGGTGATGCCTTTAAATCACCTAATCCATAATCGGGTAATATATTTTTACATTATCAAGGGCAACCTTAAAAACAATTCCTGCAATTAAGGGCAAATAACAAAATATCCATCCATACATCACGTAAAACATTTTATATTGGGGCAGTTCATACCCCAATATGCTTTATAATATTCATGGTATAATGCCATAATCTGTAAATCATTAAAATAAAGTACCATGCTTAAAACATATATGCACTCACCTTAGCCTTGTAATGCCCTTTTTCACTATTCGATTAGTCTCGAACTTTTTCTTTTCCTGGTCTACTTTTACGACCTTGATCTTTATCGGTATCTAGATAAAGATAACATATACCATTTCAAAGCATATGTTAGAACATACTCAATCTATATAAAATAATGGAAAGTAAATGAATAACTATCCATTAATAAATGTAACACCCCTTCCCATATTCGTACACCTAACACGATTCGGAAATGTCACAGTAATTAAAAATTATTTTACCTTAAGAATCAAGGCTATTTCAAAATTTCAATTAACTTATGGATAACAAAAACATTAAAACTAAATTCTAATCATAAAAATGCAGAAATTATACATAACACATACTATTTATTATACATATATGAAATCATTACATGGCAGGCCGATTTTATCTTTTAACAAATTAAACAGGTTATTTCGTACATGCCACTATTCACATATAAAACCAGGATGTCATAAGTACTGAAAATAACCTGTCAACTTTATGTCTTCACAAAAGATTTGATGCAACAACTTCGGCCAATCCTACTCCGGTTTACCTACGCGTATTTCAGAAATACACTCTAAGTATAACTTAGTGAGCCATAAATAAGTAACATATATAAAATCTTTATAATGCATGATACTTTCGAAAAACCTGATATTTATATAAAAAATAATACATACTTCGTAATACCAGAATATAGCCCAAGGTAAATATTAAGTACTTTAAAAATACTATTCTTTATTGCTTGCAGACACAATAAAGTGCCTATAACATATATGAAACTTTAAAGTGTCGTTAACTTTATGATACACATTGAAGTGTTAATAACTTATAATACTCTTCAAGTGTCATTAACTCGTAGAATATCTTATACGGTTGATGGTGCCTTTAAACCAACTAACCAACTTCTACGGTTGATGGTGACTTTAAACCAACTAACCAACTTATATGATTGGTGATGCCTTTAAATCACCTAATCCATAATCGGGTAATATATTTTTACATTATCAAGGGCAACCTTAAAAACAATTCCTGCAATTAAGGGTAAATAACAAAATATCCATACATACATCACGTAAAACATTTTATATTGGGGCAGTTCATACCCCAATATGCTTCATAATATTCATGGTATACTGCCATAATCTGTAAATCATTAAAATAAAGTACCATGTTTAAAACATATATGCACTCACCTTAGCCTTGTAATGGTCCTTTTCACTATTCGATTATTCTCGAACATTTTCTTTTCCCGGTCTACTAGTACAACCTTGATCTTTATCGGTATCTAGATGAAGATAACATATACCATTTCAAAGCATATGTTAGAACATACTCAATCTATATAAAATAATGGAAAGTAAATGAATAACTATCCATTACTAAATGTAACACCCCTTCCCATATTCGTACACCTAACACGAGTCGGAAATGTCACAGTAATTAAAAATTATTTTACCTTAAGAATCAGGGCTATTTCAAAATTTCAATTAACTTATGGATAACAAAAACATTAAAACTAAATTCTAATCATAATAACGCAGAAATTATACATAACACATACTATTCATTATACATAAAGGAAATCATTACAAGGCAGGTTGGTTTTATCTTTTAACAAATTAAACAGGTTTTTTCGTATATGCCACTATTCATATATAAAACCAGGATGTCATAAGTACTGAAAATAATCTGTCAACTTTATGTCTTCACCAAAGATTTGATGCAACAGCTTCGGCCAATCCTACTATGGTTTATCTACGCGTATTACAGAAATACACGCTAAGTATAACTTAGTGAGGCATAAATAAGTAACATATATAAAATCTTTATAATGCATGATACTTTCCAAAAACCTGATATTTATATAAAAAATAATACATACTTCGTAATACTAGAATATAGCCCAAGGTAAATATTAAGTACTTTAAAAATATTATTCTTTATTGCTTGCTGACACAATAAAGTGCCTATAACATATATGACACTTTAAAGTGTCGTTAACTTTATGATACACATTGAAGTGTTAATAACTTATAATACTCTTCAAGTGTCATTAACTCGTAGAATATCTTATACGGTTGATGGTGCCTTTAAACCAACTAACCAACTTATACGGTTGATGGTGCCTTTAAACCAACTAACCAACTTATACGGTTGATGGTGCCTTTAAACCATCTAACCAACTTATATGATTGGTGATGCCTTTCAATCACCTAATCCATAATTGGGTAATATATTTTTACATTACCAAGGGCAACCTTAAAAACAATTCCTGCAATTATGGGTAAATAACAAAATATCCATACATACATCACGTAAAACATTTTATATTGGGGCAGTTCATACCCCAATATGCTTTATAATATTCATGGTATACTGCCATAATCTATAAATCATTAAAATAAAGTACCATGCTAAAAACATATATGCACTCACCTTAGCCTTGTAATGCCCCTTTTCACTATTCGATTAGTCTCGAACTTTTTCTTTTTCTGGTCTACTAGTACGACCTTGATCTTTATCGGTAACTAGATGAAGATAACATATACCATTTCAAAGCATATGTCAGAACATACTCAATCTATATAAAATAATGGAAAGTAAATGAATAACTATACATTATTTACAAAAATTGATCCGATAAAATTTCTATATTCAAACCAATATTTCTTAAACTATTCTTTAAATTTCCAACTTTTCCCAAAATTCACCTTTTAGTCCCCACAGACACCTTTAAGCTTCCAATCACCATTTTCAAGCCAAAACCTTACATTTCTCATCATTTACACTTTAAGACCTAAACTTTAAAAATTTACATATTAATCCTTATAGTTTCAAAAAATCAGAAAATGGTCTCAAAATTATAATAAACTCCAAAATCAACTTCCAAATCACTTAACTCGATTTTTCAACCCAATATACTTCAAAAAAAAACTTAACAATCAAGTCCCTAAACTTTCCAAAATTTACAATTTGGTCCCTAATACAAAATAATTACAGATTTTCATTCCAAACACCTTGTATCATCATTTTAAATCATTCTTTCTTCAATCACATCTTAAAATTCCAAACTTAGCAGAAACCCTAGTTTTCCATCTTCCAAGAACATGAGTATATCTTCAATCTAACAACATAAACAAGCTTGTATAATATATTTCTCATCATTTCCAACATCAGAATAATTTTTGCAAGAATTTCCCCTATTTCTTCATCATAGTCAAATGGTCACCTAAGCTTTTTCCATGGGATTTTCAACATTTGAACCATATAAACAACATCATAATCAACAAGAACAACCTTTAAAACTCAAGTTTCCATCATACTCTTTATCCACCAAATCATCACACTACATCTTAGAGACATGAAACTTAACAATAATTATACCAAAAGATAGAGAATTTCATGGAGATTAAATTTCTATCTTATGTCTCAAGAATAAAACCAACCATGGAAGCTTAAAAATTGAATTGAAAACCTTACCCCTTTGAGCTTGGAATTTTCGGCAGCCTTGTAGGTTGAAGAAGAAGTTTTTGTTCAACTTTTATTCTTTAATTATGCCAAATTGCATATTATACACCAAATTTAATAAATATAAATCTTTAATAGTCAAAAGACCATTACACCCTTGAGTTATAACCAATCCCATACCATAACATGTCTTTTCTTATCCAAAATAATCAATAATAATCAAAAAGTAAGGGTGAAATGACCTTTTTACCCTTAATGAACCAACTTATCTTCAAAAATGCCATTTTCACCTATTTCACCAAAATTGCATAGAATCGAATTTAAACCAAATAAAAACGATTCAAAAACTATACTATCATATTCTTCAAGTCTTTTTAAGCCTTCCATAAAATTTTCATAATCTTCTGAGTTTGAATAATCATTCGAATAAATTTCTGAAACTTATTCCTTTATAGCTTTTCACACAAACCCCTACCAAAAATCTGATTCTCACCAAAATTCTTATACTGGGATAAACTATTCATTTTTTCCATAAAAATTTTTATTGGGAAAATTACCATGTTGGACCCTGAACTTTTCCTAACTTTTCACTTTAGCCACCAAACTTTGAATTTTTACATTTTAGTCACTGAACTAAAACCACTAACTTTTATTCCTTGCATTTTAGTCACTAAGCAAATATTGGGGTATTGCATTTGATATATTGAAGTGGGAAGGTTCTATGTGTGATTAAACAAATTATGTAGCTTCTAAGGACCTTGCTTACCTTACAATGGAATGGATCTTGATATGAGTTTATGCTTGTCATTGTATTAGACCCCGAATTAGTTGAAGTGAAGAGGTCCAAGGCTGGTAATGTTGGTGATAGCAAAAGGGAATTGTGATGCAGGAACATGCTTAGCTTGGATTAAACTGTGAGTACAGTTTAAAGTCTCAAGATAGATTGAAACTATCCCGAGCATGTTATTTGTTTTAATTTTACCTTGCTTGTATTTAATCTAAGTTATGCTTAAAATGAGCTCGAAGGAGAAGCACGGTAAGTACATAATTGGTAAGGATCATGTGATGTGCTATGCTTGAATCTGATGACATGCTTTTGATGGAAATAATTCTTACTTGTATAAACTTGATAGAAACCTTGTTATGTCATGTTACCATTCGAAAATAATGGGAAATGAATTGTGAAAATTGTATGAATTAAATACATGCCTCATATGAGGAATAATAAGCTTTTCTCATTTGATTATAAGAGCATATATGTTTTTATGTTATAAGTCCTAAGTTTTTCTATGTGATCATATGAATTATGAATGTTCTTGTCATAGAATATACAAACTTTGTTGTAATTGTGTGAATTTAAAGGTATGCTCACCTCTAATAAGAATCAAGATATGTTCTTTGATTATATGATATTGGAGCTATGCTCTTATTGGGGGTCATATTTGTATATGGGCTTGATAAATCAAGCAATGTGATACGTTATCCGATTATCTGAATAAGAAGCTAAGCTAAACTATGATTTGAATAAGAAATAAAATGATTGAAAAGCCTTGGTTTCGAGTCAGTCATAGGTAAAGTTGGCATGCCATAGAGTCCATAGAGCTCGTGTTTGGGTTGGACTATGATCATGGACTACGGCGACTGTAGGAGGGAAGTGTTGTGGTCACTTGGCGACAGTAAGAGGGATTGACCGGTACTTTTAGTACCTTTTGTTTGGTGACAGTTGGTTGGGGATTCGTGTACCTAGGCTACTTGATACTCAAGGCTATGCTATAGATAAAATATGAATTTGTAAATACAAAAACAAAATGATTTTGATATCTCATGTTATTGTGGTAATTGATGACTCATGACATTTTATGTTGAGAAATTGCTTTGTAAGAAATCTATGAACATGATTTACTATGTTAGAGTAAAATAATGAAAGCTCACAAGTTAAATTATTAAAACAAGATAATGACTTACAAGGCAAGTGTTATACATCTACACGATTCTTGTATTTCCTTTTTTATGGAATGTATAGTCTATGTTCGAATATATATACATATATTTATATATGCATTGCTTGAATATTTTAATACATATGAATTGTTGAATACCATGCATATATGTACATGATTGGTCCAAATACCTTGGTACATATTGGATAGTTCTTGCTCAAATCTATAAGTAATCTATGTTGTGTTCTAATAAGTTTGATAACTTGTATGCCAAGTAATCTATGTTTATGATCTGATATGTTACGTTGGATAACTTGCTTGAAAATAGATAATGGTAAATGCTTGTTTAAATGTTTGCATTAAGTGATAAGCTTGTATTTAAATCTTGTATTTCTTGGGGTGATAATACATACTTGGCTCGAATGCTATAATCTAAAGGAACTACCAAGTAATCTATGTTTATAATTTGTTATGTTTGATGTCTTACATGCCAAGTAACTCATGAATAGGATTTAATATGTTTAGTACCTTGCATGCTAAGTATCTCGCGTAATGGAATGTTAAGTTTGATATCTTACATGATAAGAGAAATTCAGGCTTATGTCGTGTTTGATAACTTGGGTGATAAGAAATATATGTTTGATAAAGTATTTGATAAGATAAAAATAAGTAAATTACGTATGGCTAGGCTATGTTAAAAGAATCCAAGAAAGTTTATAAGTTAAAATCAATGAATTATAGTAATGACTTGCATAACAAAGAATATAAATCCATTGATAATTAAGTACCTTTATATGAATAGATAAACTATGTTAGGATGTTTACTTATCAATGGTTACTTGGAATGAATAAAAATATAAGCCTTGTTCAAACCACATGTGGGTAATGGTGTATAGTTTGTGGAGTACCTTTGTAAATGTACATATGCTCTGTTCAATTTCTCATATGTGTAAATGCCTATATTGTGTTTAAATACAGTGTGTATATGCGAATATGTTTAGTTTGAAATCTCATATCAATATGCCTATATCTTGTTCGAAATATTCATATGTATACATGTCTATGTTTTATTCGAATTCTCATGTATGAATATGCCTAGTTTGTTTGAATACCATGTGAATATGTATATATATGTTTGAATTGAGTACTTTTATATATACACTTAGTCTTATTCAAATTTCATGTGTATATGTATACAGGTTTGGTTTGAATACCGAGTTTATATGTGATTACTCTATGTGAATGCCTTAGTATATAGTTAGTGTTGGGTTGAACAATTTATCTCGAAATGACTAATCTCTTGTCCAAGCTCAAAATTTTGTATGATCAATAGATTTCAGTGATAGATTATGATTTCATGATTTTAGTTGCTTTAAGCTACCTCACAATGCTTACGCTTACTCTATCCTTTCAATACGTTTCAGGGTAATGTGGCTTCGGCTTCTTCCGAGCTTGGACATGATCACAAGCATATAAGTATGATTGGAATTATTATCTTTTGAACTCCTAGATGGTGGCACATAGTTATTAAGTTGCATAATGCATTTAGACTCCATTTTGGCTATATATGTGTATAAGTTTGATAAGTATCTAAAGTTTTGTTAGGGGCCTTTAATTATCTTGGTTGTTGCTTGCTTTATGTGATTTAATAGTTAGAGATTGTGTGGTTATTAAATATCTATAAGAGCTTTAAGTTGATAGATTGCCTTGATATCATCTGTGTTGCAAGTTGATACATAAACATTATCATGTGTTAAAACCTAAATAAAGTTAGGTAGTTCGAATGACGAGTTTAATGTTTAAAATAAGCAAATGGTTGAGTGTCAATGAACCTTTTATTTGGTCTTGCTATGCAAAAGTTATATGTGACTGGCTAGAATTAGTTTAAGCTTTGAAATAATTTAATCTTAGTAATCGAAGGTGACTATCACCTTTTGTAAACAATCTATTAAACTTCATGATAGATTAAGCTAAGTTAGTTACGATGTTCAAATGATTACTTGCAAGTGAAGCTGTGTTAGGTATAAGCTTTGAATGCTTGTTACTAAGGTTACATGTTGGTAATGATATATGTTGCTGAGTTGGTAATCTTGGGTGATGAGTCTTGATATTAAATAGTACAACCTGAAAGTTTTGAGATTGTTAACTTTTAAATGATAGTCTATGATACTCCCTATTTAGTAATTGCTTCCAAAATAAAATAAAAAGGGGGATTAAGTTTTTTACCTTAGTTTAAAATCTTAAGACCAAAATATGGTAATAGTTAAGTATGATGTTATGCATGGTAGTAGTCTTGAATATGAGTTATTTATCCAAATAGGGTTTACAATTAAGTTAAGGTCAATTGTTGTTTATCAGTGAAATAATAGAAAAGAAAAATTTACCCTGAATTATGTGATGAATGATTATAAATTCGTTGGTCTGCTTGTGTTACCTTTTGTATCGTTGTTATGATTAATCATGATCGCTTGAAATGCGTCTATGAGTTGACAAATTTATGCTTTTGTTTCTTCTGATGTTCGATCTAGTGGCTTACAAGTATGTAAGCTATCTCTTGTGTGTTTTGAAACACTTCCTAATTTGGTTTACTTTTAAGCCGGGTTGGAGGTGTTACATTTTGGTATCAGATCCTAGGTTTAGTCGATTCTCGGACTAAATCGGAACTCGTTGCATCATCATAAGTTATTGTGCCACATAGGAGTTAAATATTATAAGTAATTGTGATCAATGTCTGGAAAAGCTCTCTTTTATACGTTAGCTCGGTTGGCTCCTCCAATAGAGGAGAAAGTGTAAGAATAAACTAAGAACAGAAGAATTCTCAGAACGTTGCTAGTAGTAGCAAGAAGCCCTTTCAATTCATCTTGTGTAGTAAGAATGTTTCCTCCGTATAACAAAGCATCAATAAAGTAGTTGCTTCATTGACACAAGATTTCTAAACCCCTCATGTTCTTCCTTTGGTTGTACAACCAAGGACTTCAATAAGATAAGTTAGCTTAATATCGAAGTTTATACCCTCATGTGTATGATTGAATCATATTCAAATCTTGTATATGTCTAGCTTGATTTTGAATCAACTCATTTTCTTATATGGTCTGTTCCCATGGAGAATTCTACGGGACTCCTACAATCTATCGAATTACCCTAGTGAAAATGAAATGCGTTTATGAGTTGACAAATTGTATGCTTTTGTTTCTTCTGATGTCCGATCTAGTGGCTTACAAGTATGTAAGCTATCTCTTGTGTGTTTAGAAACACTTCCTAATTCGGTTTACTTCTAATCTGGGTTGGGATGTTACAAGTCTTTGTTTGAGAATCGGACATGATGATCGATGAGACTGCATTTTTGCATCCATGAAAGCATTGTGCATTCAAGAGAAATGTATGCATATTTATAGAAATAGATGCATAAAAGATAGTGTAACACCCGAATTTGGGCCTAGAAGTTAGCTAGGTAGATTAGATGGTTCAGGTGAACTGGATTAGTCGGTTTGATCTAGTTTTGAGAATTAAATTGTAATAAATATTTTTAATGCAAATAGATATGAGAAAATGGTGAAACATACTTAATTATTATTTTGAGGGTTTTGATAAACTCAATTTAATTAAATAATTTTGAAAAGGTGACTAAAATGTAAGTTTTCAAAACTATTTTGGTGACTAAATTGTAAAAGGGTCAAAACTTAGAATCTTTAAGGAGATAATTTACCCATATTTTTAATACGACGTTTCCCTTAATTTAGGCTTTTTTAGATGGTTTTAAAGTGTTTATTAAATAAAAATAAAATAGATTTAATTGAAAAAATCTTTAAAAGATGATTTACTTTTATCACATAACCACTTTTGCTTTCAATTTTATCTCAATTTTTCCAGCAACCAAACTACCTATTTTGCTATAAAATGATCAAAGATAAACTCTTTTTTATTTCATTTTGATTTCTCAATTGATTTCTTTAGTTTCCACATCAAATCTTACTTGTTTTCTTGGAGATTTCACTCGAATCATGCCAATTAAGGGAGAAGCCAACCATTAGAGGTGATTTTAGTTTGTCTCCTCTAATCAAAGGTTCTTTACTGAAATTACCAAGTTCTTGATCTTTTACAATTGGTTTTTGATGTGTGTTGAGGAATAAATTAAGCTTAAAAGGTTTAAAGTTAGTTTTAATAAGGAATTGATAGATCTTTATTATAGATCTGATTTGTGGTGGTTTTAATTGATGTAGATCATATCTAAGACATGTTGTAATGCTATGAGAAGAGATTTATAAAAGAAATCCCGAAACTAATTGAATTGTTAATTTTCTAGGTTGTGAATAGTTAGATTTTGAGGTGTTTGTGGTGTTATGATGTTGTTGGAAGTATAAGATGAAGTTGCAATTGATTTTAGATGTTAATTGATGTTGATTAGATGTTCAAATCGTTAGGTTATGGCTGGGTTTTATTTAGGTTGATATCAAAGTGTTTTTGTTTTTTTAGAAGGTTTATGGTGGTTCTTGGTGAGGTGATGTTGGGTATTAATGTTACTGGGATTAAAGATGCAAAATTATGATTAATCCTCTATTTTTGTGTGGATAAAACAAGGGAATTTGACCTGACAGTGAGTGGTGAAGTTTCGGTAGCTTTGGACACTTGATTTTGCATCGGCAAGTGGAGCTTTATGTTGTCATTGAGTGGAAATGTGATTTACATGTTTGAAAATGATTTTGCGAGTTTAGATTAAGCTTGACACACTTGTCTAAGCTCGGAAGTGAGTATTAGACGATTTCGCTCTCAATTTCATATTGGTAAATTTGATTTTCTTATGCCTATGTTTATGATTTGATACCTACTGTTATATGCATGTTTTGGAAATTGATTATGATACAAATGATCATATGTTGATAATATTTGAGCATGGTAAATGCTTTACGGAAAGTATTTTGATATTATGAAATGCATGGTTTGTTGCATTAGAAATTGGTTTAAACGTCGCATAAGAAAAAAGTGAGGTATCATGTTAAATATGGAATATATTGGCAAGTGACAATGACTAAATGTTATCGGATATAGTTGGCATGCCATAGGGTTTAAAATTCACTATAATAAGTCACCTCATGTGTGTCAGGGGTTGTGATTGCATAGTTTTCTCCACCATGGGAACTGCAGCGGTCGAGGGGTTAATTGTGTCGTATTCTCTCGCTGGTGGATTACGTATCGTAATGGTTGAGGGGTTAAATGTGCCGTATGCTCCCATTGTAGATATTATACATCATAATTGTCAAGGGATTAATTGTGCCATATGATCCAATTATGGATGTATATTAAGTGGTTTAAGGAACCACTTGTGAAATCCGTGTATCCGATGTGTTTTGAATAAAGAAAAGGTTTTGCCTTTGGGTCACTTTAATGCCAATATATGAACTAATGTATCATGATGGATGAATATGTTTTGTATAATGTGATTTATACATGTTTCGCTCTTTAAGCTTTGCTATTGGAAGAATATGCATGTGAAGGCTTAAACTGAGGTTTTGCATTTGAGATTATGCATGAGATCCATGAAAAATGTTTTGTATATGTTTTAATATACATTTTTTTAAAGGTAAAAAGGGCATGAGATGTTTAACCATGATGTTGAAAATATGGTTTGACTTAAATGGTTTTAAATGCATTGGTGAGTGTTTTTAGAGCGTCCCTCACTAGGCATTATGTGCTTACACTCTCATTTCTCATCAGTACAGGAAAGTAAGCTTTCGAGGCAACAAGCAAGTAAGGTGGAATCCAAGAATCGAAATACTTCAAGTATGGTTTTAATAAATGAACTTGTAGTAATAAAAGGACATTGTGACCAAGTTGTAATTAGGAGGGTTGTTTGCTTACTCCCTATTTTGGACATGTTCTATTTGGTATTTCAGATCTTTATGATGTTATATGGTTTGATTTGTGGGTTAGGGAAGACAATTGCATGCGTGGGAAGAGACCATGCCGATAGGATTTGTGGTTGATTTTCTATGGATTGTATGTTCCTTTAGAATGCTTGATTGGTTGTGGAAATATTATTAAACATGTTTTATGATGTTTTTTTTTATGTTTGAAGCATGTTAGATTGAGCCTAAGTGTCATATGTTAGGCCAAGTGGTCATTACATGCCTAGGCGTACCGATATGAGTCCTCTGGGATCGATATATGGGGTCTGATACGGCTTAAATTGGGAAATAACAAAGGGTATTAGTACGAGTAACCACCGTATAGATACGCCCTTGAGGAAATTTATACTGGATCAGTACGCGGGGTATCGTACCGGTATGAGTTTGAGCTACTAGAATCCCCTGATTTTGAAATGTGCAACATAGATCGGTACACGAGTAACTCTACTGATACGGGTATGCCATGTTGACTAGTACCAATATGGTGCAAGCCTGTTGTTGCGCGTAATAAGTGCTCTGCAATTGTGCAAGTGTACACGTCGCAAGTTATAGTATAAAAGATACCGTCTCCACAGGGATTGGTGCCACTTCAAGAATCTAATCTCTTGCACTGTAAAAAGTAAAAACACAAGTAGGTGATTGTAGGAGTTTTAACTAACAACTAGACTAGAAAAGCAAATAAGTAAAAGAAAATGTAATCAAATGAGAGAGAATAGGCCAGGTTATCGTGAGTTGAGGTGTGATAGCCGATTGGATCATCTTGGTAAAAGAGTGCAAGGGCAAATCAGTTGCCGTGGCAACTTACGCAACGGGTTTGCCTTGGCAACTAATCGACGGTTGCCTGGGCGACTAGCTGGGCAACTACTTGGGCGACTGTGCAGCAACTTCAAGGTTCAGCGGAGCGTTCTTCAATGGTTTCTTGTTATCCCTAAGTCGAAACTCTAGCTATTTGTGCATGCCTTGATAATACATCCCTGCGTGAATCAAGGGTGAGCAACAACCAATCATGTGCTCCTCTTAGCCTTTGAAATCCTTAACTTATTCCTAAGCTGGATTAATCTTCACCATCAATAGATTGAATAAAGACCATACTCATTCGTTTCTTGAATCTAACTCTCCCGATATTAGATAAGTAGATGAAGTTAAGAGATCCTCTCCCAATTCACTCGCAAACAAGAAGAAAAACCAAGAATGGGTAAACCTTGAATTGAAAGTGCAAACTCTTATTACCTAAACAAAATCCAATTGTTTCTCACAACCTCAAAACACAATGACCTTAGCCAAATAGATTTAGTTCATGGCTAGGTTGCAAAGAAACGCAAGACAAAGAATTCCTAGCATAAACCTAGTTGAACAAGAAAGAAAAAGATGAAGAATGGTTGAAGCCTCTTTGTCGAAATCTCCCCCTTTGATCTTGTCAAAATTTCTCTCCTCTCCTGTCGAAATTTTTCTCTTCTCTCCCCATGGAGTTGACGGCTTAGTCCTCAATTTATAGGGCTAGGTCAAAGTCTTTTTTGAGGAGGAAGTTAAGTTGGAGTTAAATATCTTTAAAGAATATAATTCTTTATTATATTTAAATTCCTTCTAGAACTTCTCCTATCTTCTTGGGATTTAATTTCTCTTCAACCTCTTCATGGAAATCAAACTCCTTTGGCATTTAACTTTGCTCCATGTCATCTTGGGCTTATCTAGTCATCAATTTCGACTACCATATCGTCTTATCCCTTATCATGCATTGCCCTGGAAACTAGCTCGGCATCTCCTTCATGCATTGCCCTGGCAACTAGTTTCAGCCTTGCTTTGGCAAGTGATTATGCACACACACACAAAACACACCAAAGCAATATCTTTTTCCACAAAATTAAGCAAAATATGGAATCAAGCTTGTCCACCAAGGAAAAAAATGCAAATATGCATGAATGGATAATAATGCAACTAATATGAGCCTAAGTCTAGCAATAATAAGAATAAAAAGGGTAATAAAAATAGTACTTTTGAACACTTAACACACCCCCAAACTCAAACTATTGCTTGTCCTCAAGCAATGCAAACTAATAATTACCCGCCAAGACTTCAATTTTCACAAACTTAGCTTTGAACTTGATTTCAATTCTCAGAACCGTGGCACAAAGTATGATTGGCTTTTCATTTTTCGGAAAACTTAGGAGTTACTCGAAATCAAACTATAATGCTTGTGAGTGTGTGCGGAGTTGTGTGCAAGTTGATTTTTCGGATTCTATGCAAACAAGAGGTTTTCAAATTACTCCATTGGGTTCTTTTAACATGTTTTAACTAGAGCCGGTTTCGGGCACCTCTAGTGTTTTGTTTTTAGTTTTCTTAAGTTAATTAATTCGACTAGAGCCAGTTTTGGACACCTCTAGCGATCAATTTTTAGCACATACTAGAGCCAATTTCGGGCACCTCTAGTATTCAATTTTTATCACATACTAGAGCCAATTTCGGGCACCTCTAGCATTCATCCAATTCTTATTCTAAACCCCAAATTTTTTAATTATCAACCTAAGTTCGCTAGAATTCCTTGAATCAATCAAGCCACAACAGTGTTTCATCAAGCTTAGCATCATAGTACGATTCTAAGTGTTTCCATGTTTATCCTAGAATAAAAAGTTCTATCAATTAAGTACATTGGCAAAGTCATCATCGAATATTCATCAAATCTAGACAATTTTTGTTCTAACTAAAGGCATGGCAAGCAATTTATGTGTCCTAAATGCAAAACTTAAGATGAATGCAACTAAACATGGTAACTAACTAATAACAACCCCCCCAAACTCGAGTGAGGCATTGTCCTCAATGCATGCAACAAATAAAAATAAAAATAAAAATAAAAATTAAGAAAACTAAAATGCAAATGAGGACTTACTCCGAGAGTTTGTCGTCGTGGATGATTAGTTTCCTTTTGGTTGGTGTCTTGATTCTTTTGCTTGAACGCGGTGGTTGCTTTCTTGTTCCTGATGGTGGAATCGATCCTCGTACGTGATTGTCCTCATCGTCCTCTTCATCAATGTCATTGGATTTTCGCTTTGGCTTGGAGGATTCGATTGGTGCGGTCTTTGTTGGTGGAATGGAGGACTCGTCCGAATCTGAAAAATTAGACAATGATTTAGTACGAGTTGATTCGGGCATAGGTGCTTTACCTTTGGCTTTTGTAGTGGTTGTCGGGGCGTCTTTAGCTTTGGTTGCCACGACATCTTTAGTGTTGGTTACCGTGGCAACTGCTTGGGCAGGCGCAGAGTAGGTTGCTGTGGCATCATCTGTTGCGGTTGCCATGGCAATTGATGGCGTTGGGGATTTTACCGGTGCCTCTCCCATTAGCTTTCGAATTTGTGCTCGATTCCAACCGGACTTTGGTAGGGCCTTTTCATCAGTGGACTCACTTGGAACATGCATCTCCTTGCAAAGATTGGAAATTAAGCAAGGGAAGAAAAGAGAACCCTTGTCTTTTGTGCTACATACAAAAATCTCATCACAAATAATTTTTCCAATGTTAATGATGCGATTATGCAAGATAGAATGTATGAGCAAAAGACAAGGTGTATCAACGGTGGTATTGTGTGTTGTGGGCATTAAAGAAGTTTTAACAAACTTATTCCATATTTTTGCCTTGGGTTTAAGCCAAAGGAGATTTAGCGTGCCCTTGTATTTACCGTCATTCCAATGAGTTCCCGGTAGAGTGAGTTCTTGAAGCACATTGTCGAGTTGCTTGGGCGTGAGTTGATCAACAAAGGCTTGATGCTTGTCCTTCTCAATGTAGAGCCTGTAAAAGGTGTTGATGTTTTCGGGGCTTATGAGTATAGCCTTGTCACAAACAAAAACATAAGGATTATCCGAGTTAGGTGAGTGAGCATAGAATTCTCTTACCCATGAGATGTTACTGGTTCCGATTGATGGCAAAAGATTTGCCACTTTTGATGTACAATCCTTTCGAAGATGAATGGTTCAAGGCTGAAATCTTGATGAGAGTTGGAGTATTCAAAGCCTTGTTCTTTGCAAATCTTCTGGCTTTCAAACTTGGAGTGAAATCTTTCTTAAAACACCGGTGTAGCAAAGTTCTTGTATCTTGGTTCTTTGGAGGAACTTGGATGAACGAAAAATTCAATTTTGGATGCCATGGATGATATTGGTTGTGAGTTTGGTAAAAACAAAGAAAAGAAAGCAAAAGAAACTAAAGAGTTGCAAGATGAAAAGTAGGGATAGGTTTCTTGGAAGTTAAGGGTGATGGGTTAAATAGAAAAGATAGGTAGTAAATATGGTGGGTGGGATTAATTTTGGAATAAAGAATAAAAAATGGTTTTGATTTAGGGGTAGGGTGATGGCTAGGGGATTTAGGAAAAGGGAAGGGGTTTGGCCAGTTATGTAGGGTTTATTTAGGGTAAATTGGAGGCTTAATATAAGCCTTAGATTCAGCCCATTAATTTCCTTGTTGAAGAAGTTTCCTTCTTGAATCAAAATTCCTCTTTATATTGAACTCTTTTCCTACAATTCAAAAACAAATAAAATAAGGATTAAAATTAAAGATAAACTAATAAATGAAAATAAATAAAGATGTGCAAAGAAATTCTTAAAAAACAATTAGATAAATATGAAAGAAAGATGTAGTCTTAATCTTAAAGAGAATAAATCTATCCTAAAAAGAAAAAAATAACTGAAATTAAATAATAATAAAATAAAAAAATAGTTTGAAAAAAATAAAAAATAAAAAGAAAAATAAATTATTGAAAGGAGAGCATGTTCATGCATATCCTAAGGTGACCACTTCTTTGTTACGTTCCACATGGGCGCCGTTGTAGTGCTTCAATCTTTGTCCGTTAACTTTGAATTCATGTTCGTCAGTGATGGACTTGATTATCACGGTACCATGGGAGAATGGTTTGACAACTTCGAATGGTCTCGACCATCTTGATTTCAGTTTTCCCAGGAAAAGTTTTAGCCGAGAATGGAATAAGAGAACTAGTTGCCATGGCATGAATTGCCACGACAATAGTTTCTTGTCATGCCATTGCTTTGTTTTCTCCTTGTAGATTTGTGCATTGTTATAGGCGAGTGAACGAAATTCTTCTATCTTATTGAGGTCCAACAAACGCTTTTGTTCGGAACTTTCCCAATCCATATTCACGGTCTTGATTGCCCAATATGCCTTGTGTTCGATTTCCACCGGTAGATGGCATGTTTTGCCATAGAAAAGTCAGAAGGGAGACATACCTAAGGGTGTTTTGAATGCAGTGCAATATGCCCAAAGTGTGTCATCTAGTCTTACTGAGCAATCCTTCCTAGAGGGATTTACAACTTTCTCGAGTATACTCTTCAATTCCTGGTTGGAAATTTCTGCTTGCCCATTAGTTTGTGGGTGATATGCCGTGGCAATCTTGTCAGATACACCAAAGCGTTGTAACATCTTGGCGATGTGTTTGTTGTCGAAGTGCTTACCTTCATCACTAATAATTGCTCTCTGCATCCCAAACCGTGTAAATATGTTTTTCTGCAAGAATCGTTGCACGGTCTTATAATCGTTGGTGGGAACTGCAGTTGCCTCAACCCATTTAGACACGTAGTCGACGGCAAGTAGAATGTAGAGGTTGCCGAATGAAGATGGGAAAGGTCCCATAAAATCAATCCGCCATACATCGAACAATTCCACCTCGATGATGTTTTGGAGCGGCATCTCATGTCGTCTAAACATATTGCCCGTCCTCTGGCAACGATCACATTGCTTATAAAGCTCTTGGGCATCTTTGTACAGTGTTGGCCAATAAAAACCAGATTGCAAAACTTTGGTCGTGGTACGTGTTCCTCCATAGGGTGAAGAATGGCATTGCCAGAGTACATTCTGCTGCTCCTCTTTAGGGACACATTGGCGTATAACCTGATCTGCACATTGTTTAAACAAAAGAGGCTCATCCCAAAAGTAATGCTTAGCATCATGGCGGAACCCCTTCTTCCCTTGGTGAGTAAGTCCATATGGTAAAATACCACAAACAAGGAAATTAACTAAATCCACATACCAGGGTATTGTTGAGGCATGTGTTGCCGTGGCAACTGCTTCCATGGTTGTCAAGGCATACGCATCTGGAGTTGCTGCGGCATGCGCGTCAAGGGTTGCCGAGGTATGCACGTCAAGGGTTGCCGAGGCATGCGCATCCATGGTTGCCAAGGCATACGCGTCTGGAGTTACCAGGGCGTGCGCGTCAAGAGTTGCCGAGGCGTGCGCATCCATGGTTGTCGAGGCATGCGCATCCATGGTTGCCGAGGAAACTAACAGTTTCTCATCCGGGAATGCATAACATATATCTAAATTCGCGTCCTCCTCCCTATTGCATACTAAGCGTGATAAGTGATCGGCCACTTGATTTTTTGCTCCTTCCATGTCCTTAATTTCAATATCAAACTCTTGTAAAAGCAATATCCAATGAATCAAACGAGGTTTGACATCCTTTTTAGCACATAGATACTTAATTGCCGAATGGTCCGTATGAACAATTACCTTTGTACCAATCAAATAGGATCAAAACTTGTCAAATGCGAAAACTACGGCTAGTAACTCTTTCTATGTTGTTGTGTAATTCACTTGAGCACTATTAAGAGTTTTACTAGCGTAGTATATCACATGAAAGGTCTTACCTGTGATTTGGCCTAGGACTACTCTTATCGTGAAATCACTTGCATCACACATGAGCTCAAAAGGTTGCGTCCAATCGGGTGGAATGACAATGGGTGCCGAGGCAAACTTTTCCTTTAGGGTTTCGAATGCTTGGGCGCAAGAATCATCAAAATTGAAGACTTTATCCTATTCAAGCAAATTGCACGAGGGTTTATTAATTTTAGAAAAATTATGAATAAACCTCATGTAAAAACCTACATGTCCAAGAAAGCTTCGGATTCCTTTAACCGAACTTGGTGAGGGTAATCTCTCGATCATGTCCACCTTGGCTTTGTCTACTTCAATTCCCTTGGATGAAATCTTATGGCCAAGCACTATTCCTTCATCTACCATAAAATGGCACTTCTCCCAATTAAGGACTAAATCGGTTTCTTCACATCTTGCCAACACCTTCTCTAAATTGCCGAGGCAAGTGCCGAAGTCATTACCAAAAACGGAAAAATCATCCATGACGATCTCAAGGAAGTCTTCGACCATGTCTGAAAAGAGTGCCATCATGCATCTTTGGAAGGTTGCCAGGGCGTTACACAATCCGAACAGCATCCTTCGAAAAGCATAAGTACTATATGGGCATGTGAAGGTTGTCTTTTCTTGATCTTCTAGTGCTACGACAATTTGACTGTAACCTGAATAACCATCAAGAAAACAATAAAAGGGTTTACCTGCAAGACGGTCAAGCATATGATCAATAAAGGGTAATGGGAAGTGATCTTTCCTAGTGGCTTTGTTTAGCTTTCGATAATCCATACAAACCCTCCAACCGGTCACAGTCTTGGTTGGAATGAGTTCATTGTTCTCATTACTTACCACCGTTATACCTCCCTTTTTCGGTACACATTGTACCAGACTTGCCCATGTACTATCCGAGATAAGGTATATGATGTCGGCGTCAAGCCACTTGATGATTTCTTTCATTAAAACCCCTTTCATGGCATGATTCAGTCTTTTCTGGGTCTCAATCGAAGGTTTGTGATCATCTTCCAACAAAATCTTGTGCATGCACACTGCCGGGCTAATTCCCTTCAAGTCAACAATTGTCCACCCTATTGCCTTCTTGTGTACCATCAACATTTTGATCAGCTTATTTTCCTGCTCAGGCTGTAACTTAGAGGAAATAATTACAGGCAATGTATTATCGGTTCCCATGTAAGCATATTTTAGTTGCCATGGCAACTGTTTCAACTCAAGAATCGGTGGTTGTTCAATGGAGGGCTTTTCGAGTTTACCTTCCTTACCTGAGTAATCCAGTGGTTCAAAGTATGTGCCTGGTCGATTGACTAACCAATTTGCCTCTTCTTGTTTTTCCTCATCAATCAGTTCTCCATACTCCTCAGGTTCCTCTTGATCGGCAATGTAGTTGCCTAGGTAACTAAATTCCTCGTCAAAGTCAAACTCTATCGTGGCATGAAGAAGTTGGCATTCTCCAGGATAATCAGCATGCCTGAGTGTTTGGAACACATTTAGTTTAACTTGCTGGTCATTCACCCTCATTGCGAGCTCTCATTTTTCAAGATCGATCAAGGTTCTCCCTGTTGCTAGGAAGGGTCTCCCGAGAATGATAGGTGCATGTTCATCTGCTTCACAATCCAAAATAATAAAGTCAGCGAGAAAAATAAATTTATCAAATTTTACCAGTATGTCTTCAATTTTTCCCTCTGTATGCACATAGGACTTGCCGGCTAGCTGTAGCATAACTATTGTAGGTCTTGCCTTCCCGATTCCTAGTTTTTGGAAAACTGATTTAGGCATCAAGTTTATTCTTGCTCCAAGGTCACATAATGTTTTCCCGACATAATGGTTTTCAATGCAACAAGGTATTGTGAAACTTCCGAGATCCTTCAACTTGAGTGGCATGTGATTGTGCAACATGTCCATGCATCCCTTTGTTGCGGCAACTGTTTCAAACTCTCCTAGCCTTGTTCTCTTGGACACAATGTCTTTAAGAAACTTGGCATAGTTCGTCATTTGTTCAATTACTTCAACCAACGGCAAGTTGATGTGGACTTGCTTTAGGATATCAAGAAACTTCTTGAATTGATATTCTTGCTTTTGTCGCTTCAACCTCTGTGGGAATGGTGGTGGAAGTCGGATATATTCGATCCTTTCATTGGTCTAGAACCTGATTGACGGCATTACCGAGGAAACTAGAGTTGCCGAGGCATTGTCAACTGAGGTTGTCGTGGCCTGCCTATCGTTGGTTATCGTGGCATTCCTTTCGCTGGTTGTCGAGGCATGCTAAAATCTGGTTGCCGCGACAATTCTTGGTTCAGCATCTGAGGCTTTGCCGCTGGGTTCGTCTTGATCTTTTTGTGGAGTTTTGTTTGATGAGCGAGCTTGAGCCTCTTTAAGTTGTTGTCCACTTCTAGTGGTGACCGCCTTACATTTCTCATGGTCAGTTCCTCTTGCGACTTCAGTATCGCTAGGTAAACCTCATTGCGGTCTAGTATTCAGGTTTTGAGCAAATTGTCCGACTTGATTTTCCAATGATTTGATTGTTGCCTCTTGGTTTTGCTATCTCATCTTGGTCAAAATAATAAACTTGAGTCGCCACCGCATTACTAAGGCAGGCAGACAATTGCAAAATCGTAGATTTGTTTTGAAAACGGGTTCAAGAGTTGGTTACTATGGCGTAGATTTTAAATTTCGTCTCAATTGTTTAGGTCGTAATAAAAAGTAGAACTCGCTCTTCTTAGAACTCGTCTCCTATGTGGCCTTCAAGGGACTACAGCGTTAATCCACCGAACTCAACGATAGTGGATGCGTATAGTTTTCAAAACTCTATCATCAAAATCTAAAATCTGCACAAGCTCCTCCTTTATACGATAAGTCCGCCTCAACTCAACGCCCTGTACCTGAATAATATGACTCGGATCCGGATGGGATACTACCCCTAACATAGATACATGAAATACACTTCATAGATACTGTAAAGACATTTTTTAAATTCAAGTTCTAAAGTTTCACTTTCAGATCGTATAAAAGGAGTAATATGGTTATTTTATTTATTAAGGAAAAAATTTGGAAAAGTGAATGAGTCCTTTAAAAATTGTTTGTAAAAACATTAAAATTAGAGTCAAATACGACCAAGGTAAACCATTCTGTCTCAAACTTTTGATCTCGCTTTGAAAGATAAGGAGTTGGTTAATAATTGGAATGATTAGCACTGACGCCCAAAATCGGTAAATAAAAGATCAATTGCCAACAATTGATGGAAATTATCGAAATTCAAATTATTTCTGCTTTAAATTGTTTTATTTTATTTTAATTTTCTTTTCAATCTTTGTCAAATATGCAAATTACAGAGAAACAAACGGATAATTAATTTATTTTTCTTTTGACCTTATATTAAACTTTCATCGAATTTTTCCCGAATTAGAGCCGGTTATCATTAATTTTAATTTGTATTTTATTTGTTTTTGCAGCCGTAAATGATGATGTGATGACTTGTCCAAATTTTATCTCAAATTAAATTACTTTAGACGATAAGAATTTGAATCTGGTCATTTGTCAACATCCAATAAGCCGTGACTATGACACAACATCGGGAAAATAAATACCCCGCTTTATAATTTAAGCACTTATGAAAGCATGACCAATCAAAATAAAAGTCATATGAATGATAATTAAAAATGCATGGCAACCTTCACCGTAAGACAACCTCCACTAGGCCCACTAGAGTCCCATCCTAAAAAGGACCAACATTATTGAAATTAATTTGAGCTTAAATTATTAACATAGGTTAGTCAAAAATAAAACATTATTTTGCTTAAATCCTTTCCACTTTTAAAACCACTAACATTTTATAGATTATCTCAAATCATAGTTTTTAATCTTTTAATTCGGGTAAATTTAGGATCCCCACTTGGAGCAAGCGATTCCATTTAAAATTAATCGAATTAATTAATTATGATTTAAATTAGTGATCCATTGAGCTATCAATTTTGGTACTAAAAATTATTAATTGAGAGACTAATTTAATGCATTTAACATTTATCCCAATAATGCATTTAAAATTTAAATGGATTAAATTATTAGAAATTGAGTCGCCACCGCCACTTAGGTAGGCCAAGGACACCATAAAACCGTAGATTCAAAAACTTTGAGTTCTGGAGTCGCACGCCACTTAGATGGGGAAGGTTCTGGGATTAGCACCCACACACCCCAAAATTGGTACTTTTAATAATTACCGCTTTATTAATATTAAACTTTCCTGATTAAAGTGACGATTAATTAAAATTTGCTATAAAGATGGTAATAGATTTAAAGGTTCGTTATCCGAGAGTAAACGCCAACCACCATCACTACGCCGACATCGCCCCCTTTTACTGGATGAAAGGGCACCTGCATTGACAATTTATATTCCATTATGCAACTTGAGAAATAAAAAACATGCATTCGTGATTGACATGGTAAAAAGTGACAAATAAATAATGAAAAATGGAAATCACAAAATTAAACAAATATGATAAAAACACCAACATAGCACATAATAATAATAATAATAATAATACATAATAATAATAATAATAACGAGGCATGAATAAAAACATGTGGGAAATGAAAAAAATACTACTTAAAGAATACATACATATTAAAAATAAAAAAACAATGTAACATATGACACACATAAATGTATTATGCATAGAATAAAAACATAAATCCAAACAACATAAATAACAAAGAAACTAATACCTAGTACATAACATATGACATAATTTGTATACACAAATAAATAAATAAAAATATGGCCTTATACATTATACTCAAAAAGCACACTAATATGTAAACCTAAAAACATAAAAACATACTAACATAAACAAACATGCCATGAAAACCAAACTAAAGTATGATATAAAAATGAATATGGCAAAATGATAAAAAAGAAAACTACATATCTAAAACATAAATAGACACGAAAAACATGACATTTATGAATACAACAAGTAAAGAACATGCTAAAAACAAATAAAAAAGTGCAAGTAAGCAATGAATATTTAGAACACAAAAACAAGGACCGAAACGCTTAAGAAATAAAAAACAAAAGGAAAATTAAAAGGAAATAAAATAAATTTAAAACGTATTATGTTTTTAATGAAACTTAAAAGGACCGTGCTTAAAATACTACGCGGCACGCTTGAAATGAAAATTTCAAAAATGCGAAGTCCTTGGGGTGTAATTAAACCATTTGAAAACCGATTTCATTTGATTAAGAGACGAAAAACGAAGATTTGAAAACTACGAGGACCAGGATTGTGAATAACCCAAGCGACTGATTTGAAAAATTGAAAACGCTAACTCCTTATGTTGAATTTTACCATTTTTAAAAAATAAAAAGTCTATAAATATACATTATTAGACTTGGTTTAAGGGTTTTGCTTCTTTGAAAATTTTGTTTTGGTAAAACAAACCTTCCCATTTTAATAACCTTGAAGAAAATGGAAAATCCAAAACCGCCACCACCATAATCGTTAGACAAAATAAAAAACCTCAAAATGACCCTCCTTTATTTCTAAACTCGTATTCAACCCAAACTTTTAAGAAAAAAAAAACAACCTTTTGTCTAGATCTACAAAAAAAGAAAAAAAATGAAAACCTTTGAAAGTTTGAAGGATACTACGAAAAGAGAAGATAAATAGATAGATGGGGACTGCTCATCAAGGGCTTCAAAACCACCGCATAAGGTGGCAAACAAGTAAAGGGTATATTCTTTTCCTTTTTCTTTATGTAGTTGGTATTATTTTTTGGTTCAATGAACATGCAAAAAGAAAGAAGCTACCTTTTCTCGGGAAACTTTTATGTGTTTTTTTAGATTTGGTAAAACCTAGACAAAAGATGGTAGATCTCATTACATATATGCATCTTTTTCCTTTTGGTAGATCTAAAAATAAATATATTTATGAGATTTGCTGTCGATAATCTATTTTTTGCCTCTTTGCACGCCCGTGGTTGGTGGTGGTACGGCTGAAGGGTGCCGGTAAACAGAGTATGGCAAAGATCGCCTTCGCCAGATTCACGGGCCGCTGATCGATCCGATCCAACTACCGTGATTGCATGGGAATGAACGGCCTAGATCCGCCTTGAATGAGCAAAGTCGTCCGACATCGATCACGCGGCGTGGGGGAGAATGAACGGTTTGCGCGCCGCGCTGACGCCGCGAAGAGGAGACGAGCAGTCCCGGCGAATTACACGCCGCGCCACCGGATCATCTTGGATTCGCTGGATCAAATCTGATCCAACAGCTTGGGAGGGTGACGGCTGCAAGGAAAAGATAGTATATTAGATAGGGTTTTAGGTTTTAGAATATCGGGTCAAAGCAAAATGGGCCTTTGTAAATTATATTATATATTTTTTGGTTTTTGTAATATTATGTGACTTGGACTGTTATAATATTTGGGTTTTATGTTTTGATTTTATTTACATTAGTCCAACTAATAATAATAATAATACATACATACGTGACAATGCACACTCATATACTTGTAACATACGAATACACATGCAAACATTAATTAATGTAATATACTAACATACATGCATATAATCATACACGAATGTACACATACAAACAATGTATACATAAAGCATAAACACGTATGACACAAATAAATTTTAACACATACATAATATGTATAATATGCATGCACTTACATGCATCACACCTATTTTCACACACTTAATCACATATAATATGCATACATACAATAATTATTAAACTAACACAATACTTATATACCGTATACAAATGAGTGATTACAATTGTCCCTCTTGCTTTGTTCTTGTGAACGAGAACAAAGCAAAGACCGAAATCACTCATTTTTATCCGACTTCCTCACCACGACTTTGAATCACGTGTTCTTCCTCGAACTCTCCGCTTTTCCTCTACAATCTTCAGCTCGTAAGTTCTCCCCCAGATAAAACTTCTTCACCTTGGTTCTTTTTGAGATTCTAGTTAGTTAGGGCTCTTCCTATATGGAGCCTTTCACTGGGGCTTGAAAACGAGGCTTCCCTTTATATAACCTTTGTCTTCGCTTTTTTCTTTCCTCTTTTCTTTTCTTTTCCGCTTCTTTTTTCCTTTCTTTTCCATCTTTCTATGTTCTTTTCCTTTTTTCTTTTTTCTTTTTTTCTTTTCTATTTTCTTTTTACTTTTTCTTTTCTTCTTTTTCTTTTCTTTTTTGCTTTTTTTTTTCTCTGCTTTTTTTTTCTTTTTTTCTTCTTTGGACTTACGCTTACTAAAGTCGCCGTGATCATGCCCAAGGACTTATTGATGGCCCAAAAGACTTATCACCATGCTCGAAAGACTTAATGGTGGCCCGAAGGACTTATCATAGTGCCCAAGGACTTACCGATGACCCGGCGATTTAACATCCGGGCCTCACACCACTATGGTCGCCGATCTTTCGACTCACGCTTACTAATGCCGCCACATCATGCCCGGTGACTTACCGATGGCCCGGCGACTTATCACCATGCTCGAAAGACTTATTGGTGGCCCGGCGACTTAACATCGCGCCCGAAAGACTTACCGATGACCCGGCGATTTAACATCCGGGCCTCACGCCGCTATGGTCGCCGATCTTTCGACTCACGCTACTAAATGATGCCGCATCATGCCCGGCGACTTACCGATGGCCCGGGCGACTTATCACCATGCTCGAAAGATTATTGGTGGTCCGGCGACTTAACATCGTGTCCGGCGACTTACCGATGACCCAAGGATTTAACGTCCGGGCCTCACGCCGCTATGGTCGCCAATCTTTCTTTTCTTTAGTAAATTCTTTTGACAATTCTTCAAATACTGTTTAGAACAAAGAAAATTGACATGCCTTCTATCTATATGATGCATGCAATGTCGCGGCTTTTTTCTTCTTCTTCTTTTGTTTTTTTCTTATTCTTTTTCTTTTTCTTCTTTCTTTTTTTTCTTTTTCTTCTTTTTTCTTCCTTTTCTTTTTTCTTTTCTTTTTTCTTCTTTTATCATCATTTTCTCACACTTTTTTTTTCTTATTTCTTTTCTTTTATTTTTAGACTTGTTTTAAAATCTTATGTCCTGAAAAGTTATTCTTCAAATTTCTCTGCTTTCCTTTCTTTTGCAAAGATGCCCGCTTTTGATCTTCATTTCACAAATTTTGTTAAATGAGTACCGCTTTTGTTTTTTTGCACTAGCACTTGCCTTTCTTCTTCGGGTCTCGCCCGCTTCTCCAATAAACTCTATATCATGCATGTGCAGAGATTCTACCATTCTTTCTGCTCGCATTGCCCCACTCGATCGCGCTTGTCTACCTTCCAACTCTTTGACCCAACATTCCTGAGTATTTGTTAGTTTCACATGAGGGTGAGCAAAATGCTTTTAACCTCAATCTTCTTGTTGCCTCTGACGGGAACCATTCATCGATCTCTCAGACTTTAATTCTTTGAGACTCGATTTTTACCTCTACCGCCCAGATTTTATAATCTCATTCTCGCCCCGCTAAGAAGCACTTTCTTGAACCAACCAAGGCATCGAGTTGAAACCCGCTTTGTTGTTCTGAGCTGTTGTCCACATACACTCTTGTCATCACCTTCATCTTATACATTGTGGGGTCGTTTTCGTTAGGTGCTCCAATAATATACGCAACCTTGTATTCGATCTTATCTCCAAGTAATACATGGGAATCTTTTGTTGCTTTAACTTGTCAATTTGTTGATTGGTATTCCAAGAAGGGTATCATTTAGATTAACATACAAGATCTTGAAAACACAAAGATAGGAGCCTGATATCAAGTGCAAGAGTGACTTAGATTCAACCATTCAAGAATGAGGATGTGAGTCTTCCTAGTGACCTTGGTTCATCCTCATGATTACTGTTGTCAGCAGAGTACTACTCTTTCACTCATTATCTACTCCGCCCCAAAAAGGGTGGGCTTGTATGACCACTGAAAGAAGAAATATTACTCTAGGAATAAAGTTCTGGTGGGTGTGAGTCTTAATTTTTTCTATGATTGTCTATTTTCTTTCTTTTCTTTTCTTCCTTTCTCCTTCTTTTCTTCCTTTTTTCTCTCTTTTTTCTTTCTTTTTTTCTTTTTTTCTCATATTTCTTCCTTTAGTTGTTGTTTTTTTGTTTGTTTTTTTTGCTTTTTATCATTATTTGAGGAAATTAATTGTTATACCCTTTGTCTTGAAGACAACGATGGAGCAAAACAACACCGCCCCTAAGTTACTTGGCATAGTCACGATTTGAAAATATTACCATCACTCATGAAGCTAAGGTTTTTGAATTGATGATGTGTCTCCACCTTTATCGCTTCAAATGAGTGCCCTAAAATTCCTACACTCTTATCCGAATGTTTGCATTACTGTGTTTCAACATATGAGTGCTTTTTTATTTTTTTTCTTTCTTTCTTTCTTTTTTCTTCAATCTTTCTTTTAATTTTTATTTTTACTTATTTACTACCTAGAAGATTATGCCTAGAGTTTCAATTTCTGCGACTTACATGGTTGGCATTTGAGCTTTTTTGGCCCTGAACATCATCGAGAGAGTAGTAGTCTCGCTTTTGTCGACTGTAGTCCGTAGGGAAGATTACACCCCACCATTGTCAAAACATCTATCTAATGTCACATCTTGCAATTGATATCCAAAGGTCCTATAACGGCGAGAAAATATATATCTATGTACTTTCAAGAACATTATATGTTAAGCGAAATGTGTTCTTCATTGGAATAAAAATCAACAAACATGCCCCCCATTAAAGATCTTTACCACATGTGGGCCACATGTAGTAAAGTTGATTCCTTTGTATTACTTCCGAAGGTCTTTAATGTAGAGACATCTCTGGCTTCTTCAACACTATGCATTTGCCCTCATCCTTGGTCCTCCACCGCTGGATCAACTCTCGTGTCGAGTTCCATCATTGATCAGCTTCTTGATTCCCCCAATAAAGGTCTACATTTCATTTCGATGGATGCCCCCGGTGCCCCATATGAAATTCGTGATGTGCTACTTTAGTCAAAACTATGGGCAAACGGATCAGGTAATCTTCATCGCCTAGAACAAGATAGTGACCCCTACCAACGAGGCCAAATGTCCGAGATAGATGTTCCAAACACTTCCAAATTTGCGCCGTCCGAGGAATTTTCTTGATGACTTTGAGGTGTCAAGCCTTCTTTCTTTCTTTTACCCACGCCAACCCGGAGATGACACTCATTTACCTCTCCATCTTTATCTATCTTATCTTCGATCTTGGTCCTTAGACTTAGACCCTAATTTTCCTTCTTTGATTGCATATTTTATCCTCTCTCCAATCGTCATGAAATCTTCAAATCTGCTTTCGATTTCTCCAACATCACATCAAGAAAAGAGAGGGAAGTGTTGCATGAAACATGGGAGTCAACTCTTCTTCCGCTTATAGAGGTGGACTTGGGTCGCCAAACATTGCCACCTTAGTGCATATTCCCCAAGCTTTCACTTGGCCTCATTTTTCATTCTCAAGAAATCAAGCATTGTGGTGCTAAATCTAAAGCATATTTGTATTGACTCAAGAAAGCATTAGCGAGGTCACCCTATGACCTAACTTGGTTTCGCTCAAACGGTTATACCACACCGTCAAGGGTCCCGTCAAAGCATCATGGAAGTGGTGGATTAACAACTCTTCATTCTTCATGTATCCTTCCATTTTTATACGAAATATGGTTAAGTGAATCTTCTAGCAGCTGGTTCACACATACCGCTGTAAACTGGGAACCTTGAAACCGAGGAATGATCAAATCGTGACTAGGCAGAGTCCCCTCGTATTGAAAACATTTATCTTTTTCTTTCTTTTAAGCTTTTCTCGATTTTTTCTTCTAGCTGGTCAAGCTTCTCGACTTTTCTGCCTCATTCCATTTTCCAACTAATTTACCATCGAACCTCAAGTATTAAATGATGAAGTGCCATGATAAAATTATTAAACAATGCAAAGGACGTGATGCAAATGTAATGCATGAATGCAATAAAGCATCGATTCCGCAAGTGATTTGTCCCTATAGGATATCTTTCATTCAGACCAAAAAGGTTTCATTACATCCGGTATTAGGGTTTTATAGATAGCGTGAGCCCCGAACCTAATGTCTTGACCTTATTCAACAGTCCCGCTGCTTTCCTTCATGTCCAACGCTGATCCATATTCGCGCTTATTGGTGCCGCCGATCGCTAAATCGCTTATCCGTTGAGCTACTTGTCGGGCTTGAGTCAGAACCATCTTCATGTCCCGGTCTTTTTCCGTATTGTTTGCTCGCCTTTGTAGCTGAACGGTCATTGCCCCAAAGACAGATCTCACCGGGTACGAGTTAAGTCTCGAGCCGCGCACGCTGCTTTTGAGTGCCATGCTTTCCATTTGAAAGACTTGTGATTCATTTATTTCCCTCGCGAATTTGATTTCGTGGATATCTTCCATGGCCATACCGCTTAACTCACTTTGGAGAAGGTCGCGCTGGCCTCAAAAGTTCTTCCACTTTCGTGATAATGATCCGACTTTATTCTTACTATTCTTGCATTTTTTCTTTCCAAAGATTCTGAACCGCTCTCAAAAAAAATCATACCATTGACCCACTCTTCCACGGTGTCACCCAAACCGATATTCTTGAATTCAAAGTGCAGCTTTTGGTACTGCCTTGTACACTCTTCAATTTCATGTTCGATCGCGGCCTCATGCTCGAAATGGCCAGACTTGTGTGCTAGTTCATCTTCCGAGACGCTTTTATTCTTGACTCTAACTTTATCCCGCTTTGAGTGACCTATTTCTGTTTACCCAACCTTGGGCCGGGGTTGACCTCTCCTTCGACTTTGCCCCCGGCAACGAATGGCTCAGCTGGAGAATCGGGGTTGTCCGCCTTCAAACCCAAAATCCCATTCGATAAGACCTTGAACTCGGCCCTTCAGGGCCCTACAATTTTCAGTGCGATGACTGAATCGCTTATGTGGTAGCCGCACTGTGACACGATCGCTGTAATCCTTCTGATAAGGAGATTTTCTTGGTACAAACTTCACCGGTATGATAAGGCTCCTTTCGATAAGCAACGGAAGTAACTCGCTGTATCTCATGGGTATAGGATAATGCCTTCGATGTCATTAGATTCTCGAGCTTCACCGGTTTTGCCTCTGCTCCCTGGGTATCTACCCCTAGATATGCTACTTGTCGCCTTCTTGAGATTGATCACAAAGGATTCGATTTGTCATATTTAACGGTGTTGTCTGCCTTGACATTCCGACCATTCTGCTCCACATTCCGATCCTCGATCGAATCTTTTCGAGTTCGACATGCCGCTTGCCTTCATCATAGCATTCATCCGTCCATCATCTCGACATCCGCTTTTTTAGTTCTTGTATTTCATCTTGTTTGTCACCGTAATTGACACGCCACCGAATCTGCTTTGAGTCCTTGAATGATTCTTCTTCGCGGTCCCCGCCCTAGTCTCGGATGGAACTCGAATTGACCCTTTCTTCAGTCAAAGAACCTTGGTCCATCATGAACAATCTTCTATTATGGAGAAATCACTCGAATCAATGCCCTGTAATGCGAATGCGATGATATGCAAAAAAAAAAGCAAAAGAAAACAAGTCAAGACTGACAAAAAATGATAAATACGTAATAAAAGGGCAAATTAAATGCGATAAACAAACAAGGCAATCCTATTTACATTCCATCTAAGACACCTAGAATTGTCCTCGATGTCCTCTACTAAGAGTAGCAAGGCCCCCGATCATCACCCATTATAGGCTCCTTTCAACCGGTTCAATTCAGGGGGACCCATTCGCTTATGCCCGCATTTAAGGAACGATATCCTTTAAAAGCATAAGGTACTGAGCCCAAGGTACTTGTTAGGCCCATACGGGAGAACGATATCTCCACGAAAGCATTAGCGCTTTCCCCACTTAAAAAAACGGGTTTATATGCCATATTTTAAATGCAAAGTAAAATAAACGCCAAATTATAATCAAATTTTAATTTAATAGTCACTTTAATCCGAACTTCTAATATTAATAAAGCGTAATTATTTTAAAAGCTTGACTTCTTTTGTTTTTTTTAAAAAACAAAATTTCCCTCAATGAGTCGCCATCCGTAGCGATGTCCCTTTTCGCTAAAAAAAACGGTTTTCGAAGTGTTTGTGGTTTTTCGGGATATAAAATATTTATCCGTGGGGTTTTAAAAAACCGCTTTTTATTAAAAATTGAGTCGCCACCGCCACTTAGGTAGGCCTGACACCATAAAACCGTAGATTCAAAACTTTGAGTTCGGGAGTCGGTTACGGATGGGGGAAGGATTAGCACCCCACACCGCCAAAATTGGTACTTTAATAATTACCGCTTTATTAATATTAAACTAAACACAACATAGCAACATAATAATAATAATAATAATAATAATAATAATAATAACGAGGCATGAATAAAAACATGAGGGAAATAAAACACATACTTCAAGAATACATACATATTAAAAATAAAAACACAATGTAACATATGCATGACATAAATGTATTATGATGTTAATTTAAAAATCAAACAACATGCTAACAAAGAAACTAATACCTAGTACATAACATATGACATAATTTGTATACACAAATAAATAAATAAAACATGGCCTTATACATGACCAAAAAGCACACTAATATGTAACCTAAAAACATAAAACACATACTAACATAAACAAACATGGCATGAAAACCAAACTAAAGTATGATATAAAAATGAATATGGGCAAATGATAAAAAGAAAACAACCTATCTAAAACATAAATAGACACGGTAAAACATGACATTTATGAATACAAAGAAGTAATAGAACATGCTAAAAACAAATAAAAACACAAGTAAGCAATGAATATTTAGAATACAAAAACAAGGACCAAACGCTTAAGAAATAAAACAGAAAGGCGAAAATTAAAAGGAAATAAAACTCGATTTAAGGACGTGATTACAAGCCTAATGAAACTTAAAAGGACCGTGCTGTAAAATACCCATGCACGCTTGAAATGAAAATTTCAAAATCGCTAAGTCCTTGGGGTGTAATTTGACCATTTGAAAACTGATTTCATTTGATTATGGACGAAAATGAAAGATTTTAAAAACTACGAGTGACTGTGGATTGTGAATAACCTAAGGGCAAACCTGGGTTTGAAAATTGAAAACGCGGAACTCCTTATGTTGAATTTTACCATTTTTAAAAATAAAAGTCTATAAATAGACATTATTAGACTTGGTTTAATGGTTTTGCTATTTGAAAATTTTGTTTTGCAAAACAAACCCTCTCCCCATTTTAATAACCTTGAAACCGACTCTCTCACAATCTAGAAACCGCTACCCACAATTGCCGGCCCGCTCCTGGTCACCATCATCATTGCGTACGGCAAGGCAAACCCAAAAACTCAAAATGACCCTCCTTTATTTCTAAACTCAAATTCAACCCAAACTTTTAAGAAAAAAACAAGCCTTTTGCCCTAGATCTACAAAAACAAAACAAAACGAAACCTTTGAAAGTTTGAAGGATCATGAGGTAAATGAGAAGATAAAGGATAGATGCGGGGACCGCTCATCGACGGCCCCAAACTCTACCACCGTAGAAGGTGGTCGCCAAAGCCGAAAGGGTATATTCGTTCTTTTTCTTTTATGTAGTTGGTATTATTTTTGGTTCAATGAACATGCAAAAAGAAAGAAGAAGCTACCTTTTTCGGGAAACTTTTTGTGTTTTTTTAGATCTGTAAAAACCGTACAAAAGAGGGTAGATCTCATTACATATATGCTATCTTTTTTCTTTTGGTAGATCTAAAAATAAATATATTTATGAGATTTGGTTGCGAGTAATTTATTTTTTGGCCTCTTGCACGCCCGTGGTGGTTGTGGTGGCACGACGAGTGGTGTCATGCGTGCAGAGTATGGCAGCATCATCTTCGCCAGATTCACTACGGTCGTTGGATCGATCCGATCCAACTACCGTGGATTGTATGGGGAATGAACGGCTTAGATCCGGGCCGGAACGAGCAAAGTCGCATCTAATCTCGGCTACGTGGCGTAGAGAATAAATAGCCTTCCCGCGGCGCTGTAATCGCGAAAGGGAGACGAGTAGTCCCGGAAGGTGAATTACACGCCGCGCCACCGGATCATCTTGGTAAACATCCGACCGCTGATCAAATTCGATCCAACGGTTGGGAGGTGATTACTGTAAGGAAAAGATAGTTTATTAGATAGGGTTTTAGGTTTTTACAATATTGGGTCAAAGCAAAATAGGCCTTGTAAATTATATTATATATTTTTTTGGGTTTTGTAATATTATGTGACTTAGACTGTTATAATATTTGGGTTTTATGTTTTGGATTTTATTTTTATTAGTCCAATAATAATAATAATAATAATAATATTACATACATACGCACTACGTAACACTATATACGTATTATAATATACTTAATACACATGCAAACATTAATTAATGTAACATACTAACATACATGCATATAATCATACACGAATGTACACATACAAACAATGTATACATAAAGCATAAACACGATGACACAAATAAATGTTAACACATACATAATATGCATAATATGCATGCACTTACATGCATCACACCTATTTCTCACACACTTTAATCACATATAATATGCATACATACACAATTATTAAACTAACACAATACTTATATAATCGATAAAAATGAGTGATTACAAAAGAATAAACCATTTTTAAAAATTTAACTGCTTTTTTAATTTTAGGACGAGATTACAACTTTTGAAAAGGTTTGGGGGACCAAAAGTGTCATTTAAAAAAAAATGAAATTGCGAAATATGAAGGTGCGTAAGGTTTTAAAACGAAATATCCTATTTAATTTTTATTAAAACAAGTATAAAGCTCAAATTTTTTGTTGAAAAGAGAAATTTTGGTTCATTTGTTTTAAAAACTCAAAACACTATGCCTTTTTCTCTACTCGCCTTTGATGAACGCCATTGCTCATCGGGCTTAAACCCTTAAACTATCATTCATCTGGCCTAAACCAAAACCGCTGCCCCTCCACCTTACTAGTGGTCGTAAGCCACCGTCGACGCCATTCACGGGGCGCTGAAAATCTCCAAATACCACCAAAACACTTATCTGCTTACTCAACCCCAATACGGTTTTGGCTTTACAAAAAAACCTTTCACCGCCTAGATCTAAAAAAGGCCGAACCAACCTAACCCTAAAACCTAGGCCTTAGCCTTTTAAAAGACAATTCTGAACTCTTCATCGGCTCACCAAGAGCCGTAAGGCATAGGCTTATCACCGATGGAAAGAGTTCGATCAAGGGCCACAAAAATAGAAGGGTAAACTCTAAACACCTAGATCTATTGTTTTTTATTTTTGTATATGCAAGAGAAATACAACTAAAAGGCTCGGGTTTTTTGTATTACTTCTCAAGTGTCATACAACGTCTGGGTTTGGTATTATATAACCGAGAGTTACATGTGAAAAATAAAATAAAACTAACTATAACCTCTCTAAAATCTACCGATACTTTATTTGATCTTTGCTTGTTATGGTTCGATTTTCTTTTTGTGTTTTTTACTAATGCCTCGCGCTTATTTTGATCGCATGGTGATGTGACGGGCAGGAGGAGGATGGGACCGTAGAGAAGGTTACTACTGTGGGCGGGTATGAAACGCCAAGAGTCCGGAAAAGTCGACGTGGAGATTTTAAGGGTTGGAGGCGTGGCAACGCCGCAAGGCAAGGAGCAAAGATCACGCATGAGCGTGCGCTTTGAAGATTCCTCACCTTCATCTGGGCCGTAGATCTATCCCAGATCTAACGGGTTAGAATCTGCGCGACGCATGCATTGAGGGCTCTTATAAAAAGTTTCCTTCCAATACGCATGATCTAGACCATTGATCAAGCTCCCTGATCTAATGGTCCAGATTTGGCTGGCAAAGATAAAGGGGAATATCGATTAGGTTTCATGTAATTAGACTTAGGGCTATGTTGTTAGGGCTAAAAACGGGCCAGTGTACCAATATTTTTGGGTTTTTATTTATGTAAATGGATCAGAAAAAAATTTGGGCTTTATTATTTATCGGCTTTTATTTAGTTGATATTTATTTATTTATTGTTTTATTTTAGTTTAATAATAGTAGTATTATAATAATTTACTAATATAATATATTATAATAACCAAATAATAATATAATATTAATATTTAATTAAAACAAAAAATCCCTAATAGTATTTTTGTGTTTTAAAATACGCCATAATATCAAAAAAGGGTAATATATAACCAAAGCCCAAATATTCATAAAATAAATCGAGTTTACCCCTGAAAAAACTAGGTGGATTACAGATACGGCTAATTTAGGAGGCAAACTGAGCTGATAAGCAACAGCCTAACTCTTTTCAAAATACTGGATGGCCTGATGAATCTCGCATCAAATTTGCCTTTGCGCCCATGTCTTATGACCTTCTTCCATAGGGATACCTTTTAAAAAAACTTGATCACCATCCTCAAACTCAATATTTTTCTTCTCCGATCATCATAAGACTTCGCCTATTAAAAGCCCTTTCAGTGATCACGGATCAATCTGACTGGCTCCCCTGCCTCCGAATCCAACCGGGGCCCAAAGTCTTTCTATCATACAAGTCCTCCTAGCAGATAGAGTAATGACATTTATGTACCATACAACGCCTCATACAAAGGCTAAGGATGCTAGTTTGGTAGTCATATTGTATGCAAACTCGCTAAGGGCAAGAAATCCTCCCAACTACCCCAAAGTCGATTACATATCCCCACAACATATCTTCAAGAATCAATCTCCATCTCGACTCACCATCACCTAAGATGGAAGGACGACTGAAATTCAACGTAGCCTAAGGCCTCATGAAGTGCTTTCAATATCGAGAGGTGAATCTCGGATATCAATAGACAAAGCGCACACCATGAAGCCTGATGATCTCGTAAATATACAACCTAGCCACTTTCAAAGAATAAACGATTGAACAAGAATAAAATGGAGCATACTTTAGAGTCGATCCACAATGACCCAAATCAATCATTTTTAAAGGGAGTCGAGGGTAGTCCAATAACAAAATCCATCGAAATCGCCTTCCCATTTCCACTGAATCTTAATCACCGAAGAGACTGTAATGATGTTGATGTTCGCTTTAACTCAACTGACAAGTAAGACATCTAGCCACATAATCCAAATATCTTTTTATGCCAACCCAATGGTACTTCTACCTTAGGTTCTGTGCATCTATCCCCCTTGTGATACATAACATGTGGCTAACAAATGGAGCCTCACAAAGAATGGCATGTTTCACCGTAATCACAAAGTACACAATAACAACCCTTGAAGCACAAACCCCATCCCTGATCAAAACATAAACAGATGTAGATCTCGCTCTACCTTCAGATGACAGAAGTAAGAAACTATCTAGAAGCAGTTTGGCCTTGATCTCATCGGCTAAAGTCGGCTAATATGAAGCTCAGCCAATAAACTGTCATCATCATAAATATTCATCCTCACAAATAGAGATCACGAGTCCTGAAGAAGCCTTACCGCCAAAGCATCAACAACCACTTTAGTTTTCTTGGTGGTACTAACTCATAGTCATAGTCCTTAAGAAGTTTTGTTACATCGACGCTGTATGATATTGCTCTTTTGTGTAAGAAGATACTGTGCCTTGTGATCGGGATAGATATATCACTTTCTTCGTAGAGATAGTGTTCTAAATCTTTAATGCAAAGACCACCAGCTAACTCTAAATCGTGGGTAGGATAGTTACATTCTGTTGTCTCAACTGCAATGACTCATGTTTATCACCTTTCCCATCTTGCATCAAACACATTCTTGTCCAGAGTGTAAGGTATCACTATAGATTTGTGAAATCTTTCTAGACTTAGGTTGGTCAAAACTAGAGCTAAAGGACTGCTTTCAATTTTCAAAACTCTCTTGCTGGGAGTATCACTTAAATAAAGGGGTACAAGAGTTCCTTAGCAGCTTCATTGGGAAGTGAAAAAGAATGATAGAGAAACTTTGAAGCTGCCTGTAATACCTCAACCCAGAAACTACTTAATCTCGTGAGACGCTGCTGCTTCCCAACTGTTTACGACATGGCCTCAATCTTGCTCAACCAACTCCAATACTCGGGACAATACCACATGACCAAGAAAAGTCACTTTATTCAACCATAATTCATACATTTACTCAACTTAGCATATAACCGATGCTCCCTAAGAGTCCAGAAACAATCCTCAAACAATACGCTTCTAACTCAACCGAGAGTAAACTAATATATCATCAATAAACACTACCACAAAAATGATTCAAATATGGCTGAAACACACATTCATCGATCTATAAAGGCAATGCGGCATTAGTCGACTAAAAGGCATCACCAAAAACTCGTAATGCCCGTGATTTGATGCGATGGTCACTTCGCAATATCGACTCCTTTATCTTTAATTAGTAGTACCCGGATCAATGATCAATCTTTGATAAAATAGACGCCTCAAAATTGATCAACAAATCATCAACTCGGTAGGGATATTTATTCTTACGGTCAACTTGTTCAACTTTCGAATCAATGACTAACCGTAGTGAACCATCTTTCTTCTTAACAAACAAAACTAGAGCTTCCCAAGGTGAAGAGCTGGGGAATAAAACCCTCACGAAGCTTTCGCATCTCGATTATTCACTCTTTAAGTCCTTTAGGAGCCATACGGTAGGGGTTCATAGAACCGCACGATCTCGATAAGTCCGAATCTCAAACCCACGATCTATTCGATGGCAACTAGGTAACTCCTCAGAAACACATCGAAACCTTCACTGAGGTATCTCTTTAATCTTTGATAAAGACCCTTTGTATTCAAAATACAGCAATAAAGGTCTCATAACCCTTCCGCATCATTCTATCGCAAATGTGGCAAATACACTACATTGGACAGATACCTGCCTTTCTCCTTCAATAACCATTGTCCCGCTTGCCGAAAGTCTTTAAGTCTGCTTTTATGCTCACACTCCGTATTTAAAACGGTGTCCTACCAACCAATCCATACCTGTAATCAAATTAAATTATTCTAATGGTAGCACCATCGATTAGTCTGAAGATTTCTGAACTCAAGAGGGGATGTCAAAACTTTATTCAATCTGCATTGACCCAAAAGGCTCATGACAATAATCGCATTTCTCTGATCTTAATTGGAATCAAGATCTCGAGATATGAATTTTGACACATAGAAATGGGTGGGGCCATTGTCAAGTAATGCAAAGTATGTAATGAAAAGATAGTAAAAGTACTACATAACGCCAAGCTCATCTCTGCATCACGACACCGGTAGCATAAACA
>JAGYYJ010000605.1:0-51635 GCA_019671005.1 Hibiscus mutabilis | reverse complement strand
ATGATATTACTTTAATTATGATATTTTCTTAATGTTACTGTTTTTTATAATAATATTTTTAAAATCTTTCAAAAAATAAATAAAGCAATTCAATTATTATTTTGAAATAGTAACATAATAATTAATATATCAACAACAGATATTTTTTAAAACGTAGAATTTGTATATATATATATATATATATATATGAATATATAAATTTTTGATTAATTAATTCGAATTAAGTATTATATTTATTTATTATAGACCTATCTTTTTATCTTAATACATACTTTATTTATAATGTCATAATTTGAATGTCTAATTTTATTTAAAAATTTAAATTGGTAATTTAAATTTTCTTTTATTACCAAATAATTTTAAAAAATAGTCTAAGATAGTAACCAAAACTGATATTTTATTTTTGAATAGTCTAAAGGTGATTATATTGTAGTATTTGTTCATAAATATTTTTAATTTTTTGACAATGTACATACACCATGTAAATATATCAATTTGAACTCGTATCTCTGAGAGTAAACACCATCCATTTTTTCTACTGAAACACTTGTTGGGTTCAATTAAAACCGGTAATTAAGTTTTGATAATTCCTTTAACTTATATGTGTACAATATAATATAAAGAGAAGTAGCCGAATTAATAGAATTTAAATCGTTCCGAATAAATAAAGTTGATTCCATTTCCATTAATACATACAAGATGCGTGGCCGCGTGGGGTTGAATGCTGGTAGAACATGTAAAATATAAATATTGGATATAATTCCAATTATTTCCTCGATATCTCCGGATTTCTTTCCGTTTTACATGCAACTCTAAAGTCAAACTGAGCTTAATTTGAATTGGAATTCAATGTCTAAACTTTGGTTTGAATTACTTTCCGACAAATATGCAACATAATTTTTTTTTACGACAGGAAAACGTACTTTGTTTCAATCAAGTAAATGTTGAATATCTGATGAGACACAATATTAAAAAGGTATGTTTAAAATTAGTGTAGATAATTCAGTTTAGCCAATCGATTAACAAGTATGTTGCTTTCGCAAGAGATTTGTTATAGTTATGTCACCCAGTTTTAAGATTTTTATTCAGTTTCTTTTAATTGAAATAAGCCTAAATTACATAATTTTTTAACGAAAGGATAAGAGAACATAGTTTGTCCCGATTAAGTAAATATTGAATATTTGATGAGACAAAATATTAAGAAAAGGTAGGTTTAAAAATAGTGTAGATCATCCAGTTTAGCCAATCCATCACAATTATGTTGCTTTCGCAAGAGATTCGTTGTAGTTATGTCACCCAGTTTTAATATCTTAATTTAAAAATCATTCGAACTAAATTTTCATTATTTTTATAATATGAGGGATTAGTGCTAGCGTTTGGATCGTCTAGTTTTCTTTCAAAATTTAAACTTGACTCAATATTATAATTAAATTAACTACATTTATTAGATTAAATTTTATTACGATGAAATTAATTCAATTGTCGTACTAACTCAACTTCTAGTTTAAAATTTATATTGATTTTAAAATATATATATATCAAAAAAATCAAATTATCTGAATTCACGATTAAAATATTAAATTAAAATTAGCACCATAATTCAATTTGTTTGGACATGACTCTTCCACGATGCTGGAGGTGAAGTAACGAGTGGGAATATCTCAATTACGTATTAATTATTAACAACTATGTGTATCAAAGGCGTAAATGTGATTTAAATAGGTACATTTCAGTATACTGTTTTCCTATGCAATACCTAACTCTAGTTATGTTATACACGACACAACTATAATATTAAAGAATAATTAAAGTATCTTACAACATACATATATTTCAAAATTCATATATCCAGACAAAACTATATACATTTACAAGTTAATAACCCTAATTTTTCCTCTGCGCCACTCACTTTCTTTTTTATTTTAGTTTGACCGGCGGACGTATTAATTTTAATATTTGTCACTGATCATTGTATTTTTTTGGTTATTTTTTTTGTTCTTTTAGCTTTTAATAGTAATAATTTTATCTTTGTGAAACGTTTTCCTCTATTTTTTGATACTTTTTTGTATTCTTATCGGTCGCTTGTTCGTTTTTATTTTATTTTGTGACTTCTCATAGTTGGATTTGACGACACCACGACTGGATTTAGATGGTGCTTATTTGTTATCATGGTGATCTTCTCTACTTTGGATCCTCAGGAAACACATTCACAATCACTGTTTATTGTTTATGATTGAGTTGTGATAATAATCGTTTTGTCAACGTGTTTAAGTGTTACATGCATTTTTTAATGTTGGTGTTAATGGTTTTATCATTCATCGTTGATTATTGGTGTTGTTAGCGGGGCCGGAACTATAAATTTATAAAGAGGGGACCATAATGAAATTAAAAATTTAGAGGGTCATAATAACATTTTAAAAAGATTAAAGAGATTATAGAACTAATTTTTCATTTTTTTCTAAAAAAACTATTTTATTAACGTTGAGAAAAAAAGTTAGTTGGGGCTCACGCCCCGAACCCACCTTATGTTCAGCCCCTGGTTGTTAGTAACTAGCTTTTGTCCGAGTATTTGAGTGGGTTTTTAATCTTTTCTTTACATGGTTCTTGTATGATCATGGCTGGTTTTTTGTTTCGGATGTTTTAGGAAATGTCTAAATTATATGTTAGTTTATGGTTGTAGTTATAAATTCTCATAAAATTTTAAATATTTTCTTCTTTCAATGATACTATTAAAATTTATGTAAAAAACATATATCGAGATATATATCACATGAATATAAAAAAAATATACTAATTGCTGAAATTACAACACTCGTTACATCGTGTTAGCAAACCATAAGCTTAATATTATTCAGAGAGGAATCTCAGTGGCTGGTCCAATAATTAAAGCTTTTCAACCTCAACCTCAACCTCAACCTCAACCTCAACTCTTGTAATGGATCTGAATTGCAATAATTTTTTATTCGTAAATTGTGAGTGTGATAATGATTTACTCTTATCAAATTCAATGAAACTAAAATTCGTTGAAAATGATTGTTCAAACAGTTTAAATTGGAAATTTAAAGTGAAATTGTCCATTCTTATCGAACATAAATTGTAGAATATTAAAAGCTTAAATATATTTTATTTTATAATCTTTTACATACTATATTAATATTTACGTCAATCGAGTTAAATTTAATCGGCGTTGATATATATTTAAACACATGTATACAAATAATATTTAAAAATTTATTTATATTTGACTTTCTTTTTTTTAACTATATTTGACTTTCTTAAAACATATTGTATGTTTAAAATGTATAAAATATTGGATTATTATTTGTACATGGTTAAAGAAAAAATAATTTAATGAGTGATGTTGGGTTGCCAAGTGTTTAATTATTTATTTTTAAATAGTTTAAAAATATATATTTTTTAGCAATGACAAGTGGATTTTATTAAAAACAATTGAAGGTATTACAAACACAATGCACCCAAAAAGAAAAATAGAATTATGTCTACTAAAAAAATTATACAAAAATAAAATATGAATGAAAAAATGAGCGGTGGATAATCAAATTATCAGGTAGATTACTCCGCTACGCAGTTCTGATTACATTAATATATCCAAACTTAAAAATATACTTATGGGGTGTTTATCAAACGGCTAATAGTTGATAGCTAGTAGTTAATTGCAGTGGCTGGTTTGACCAATTGAGTTTACTAGCTGATTTGAGAAAATGATTTAATTAGTTGTTTTATATAAAAAATTTGAGTAAAATTTAACTGATAGTGAATAGTTGATATAAATAAAATAACAAATAAGTGTATGATACATTTAATTATTAAGTACATATGTTTTTGTATAATACTTTAGTCTTTATTGTAGGTGAAATTATTCGAATAATATACTTCTGACATGTCCATTATGACACGAAACAAGGCAAACAACCATGCATCTGCATGGAACATGTCCACAACCAAGCCATAAAAATCCATAGCCATAGTCCAGCACGCAACACAGCCTATCCCGACGCTACATTTGCGTGGAACAGATCCACAACCGGTAAATGAGGCATAGTAAAAAGTACAATCTCAAACCCTTTCAACGGAGCCAAATGCGACATCGCATCTGCGACTCTATTAGCTGTTCTGCGAATGTGTTCCACCGTGCATCTCAATTTGCGCCGAAGCAACGCCTTAACATGAAGTAGGATCGCATGGTCAATCTTAGCATCCGACTGATGAAGCAAGCCGATGAAGTAGGATTGTATGGCATACATTGATATACACCATTAATTTTTATTTTTTATTGTTTAATTTTAAAATAAAATATGTTTAAATAAATATGTGGGACCCACCAATTGTCTTTTTGCTCTTTTTTATTTTTTGCTCCTTATTTTTTTTAATTTATATCAATATAAAATTATGACATAAAGATAATTTTAACCCCTAACGTTTACAATTTCTGTCATGTTGTTCATTATTTTTTTAATGATAAATTTGGCCCCCTAACCTATATCATTTTATCAAAGTACTCATTTTTTATCTAACATCTCGATTAAACCGTTAAAAGTTTAAACGGTGATGACATGTCAATATTCTTATTTAAAATATATATATTTTCAACTATTTTTAAAAAAAAAACTAACAAAAACAAGCATAAACAAACAATTAAATCATCACGGAAAATTCAATCCCTAAACACAAAGCTAATAAACGAATTCCTAAACCTAATTCAAAATCCTTAACCCCAATTTAAGTTTTTATATTAATTCAAAACCTATAATTTTTCTACTTTATGTCATTTTTAGTGTTTTCATGATTTTTTAAATTTTATACAAATTTCATTTGATATTATTGTAGCGATGTCCCCTCTCGCTAAAAAATGTGGGGTTTTTTTGTTTTACTTTATTTTGAAAATAATGTCTTTCGCGTGGAGTTTTATAAAACTCATGTTTTATTTAAAAATAGAGTCGCCACCGGCCACTCAAGGTGGACCGGACACCGTAAAAACCACCATCTGTAGCGATGTCCCTCTCGCTAAAAAATGTGGTTTTTTTATTTTGTTTTACTTTATTTTGAAAATGATGTCTTTTGTGGGATTTTAGAAAAAAAATTGTATTTTATTTAAAAATGGAGTCGCCACCGGCCACTCAAGGTGGATCGGACGCCGTAAAAACCAGAGATTTTAAAATGTTGGGTTCGGGAGTCGGTTACGGATGGGGAAGGATTAGCACCCCCATACTGCCCAAAATTGGTACTTTAATAATTACCGCTTTATTAATTTTAGACTTTCTGGATTAAAGTGATGATTAAATTAAAATTTGGTTATAAGTGCGAGTAGATTTTAAAGGCCCCGTTATCCGAAAATAAACGTCCAACTACTATCATTACGCCTAATACTGGCCCCGTTTACGCTCGGATAAAAGGGCTCCGCATTGACAATAATATATCTGAAATGCAACTTAAAACATGACAAACATAAATATAATGCGATAAGCATATAAATAAATACTAATCTAACATAAATACATAAATATCAATCGCATAAATAAAACAAATCTAACACATAAAATATAATAATAATAATAATAATAATAATAATAATAATAATAATAATAATAATAACAATAACCATGCTAAAATATGTGAACCAACTAAAAAAGAACTAGTGATTAAAATGTATGATACGATAATAATGCATGATTCATACCAAAACAACATGAAGCTAATAAAAATGCATGGATCAAGGTGCATAAGAATTAAATTACATGGCAATAAATAATAAACTTTATAGATTAAAATGCAACGAATATGAAATGCATGGCTAGAATAACATAGAAATGACTAACATGAAACAAATGTGAAAGGTAGGGACATAAACTAAAATAAATAACAAGCTGAAAATTAAACACTAAAACACGGTGACCAAATTGAAATAAAAGAGGAAATAAAGATATGAAATAAAAATGAAAACGGGACGGAAACAGAGGTGGGAAAGAAGAATAGGGACCGAAAGGGGAATTATCCCCTGGATAGGAGTAAAATCTGGAAAAGAAAGTAGGGACTGGCATGGTAATTTGACCCTTAAAACTGTGCAGATCCTTCCTAGGTTACGGGTTACAGCGCGGTCAGACACCAAAACGGTGTCGTTTTGCAGCCATCGGTTTAAAACAAAATAAGGGTTATTTGTTTCGAAACTGGGTAAAAAACAAAGCCCTAACTATTCAGCCCTCCATTTTTCTCTCCTCTGCTCTCACCCTAGACGGCCGACGGCGTGCTGCTCCCTTACTCAGCCGGCCATTGCATGTCAGTTATCGGCGGCTCAGCTTTACTGTGAGAATCCGAACGGCAACAGTGACACATTTAAACTATCGGTAAGCTTCGAATTTTTTGATTTAGAGTTTGAAAACTAAATAACAAATAATGGTTTTCAAATCAAAACCCTAATGATTTTTTTTGTTTTCATATTCGAAAAGAAAAACTACATTTTTATTTCACTCAAAAGACCTGATTTTTTCTGAGATTTTTCTTACAATTTTCGGATCCCTCCCTTTTACATTGTCGTTTGGTTCTTTATACCCCTCCTTACATTAACCCTATTTTTTATTTGTTGTAGATAGGTAAGTCAGATTTGGTACCGAATTTTGTGGATCTGTTGTAGGGTTTGGTTAAGTTAGGGTGATGCTCATGGCAGAGGGTGGTTGTTAAGGGGTATGAGCTAATGTAGTTAGGTTGACAAATGATTTAGGGTTAATTTGTTATATTATATTTTAGGTTGATCTATTTTGGTTAATTTTTAGGGTTTTAGGATTGAATTTAGGGTTTGATAAGTTACTGAATATGGTGGTCGGTAGTGCAGCGACGGCGGCCGTGGAAGACAACCGGCGACAGCTAGGGTTAACATTTTGGGGATTATGGTTTTTTTGGTTTGGGTCAGATCTGGGTTATTGGGTCGGGTTAGGGTTTGGATTGGGTTTGGTTTAGGTTTTGGGTTTTGGGGCTATTTGTTTGGGTGTAAAGGGGTTTGGGGCTTGAACCAGGTTTGGGTTGGATCCGGGTATGTTTGGATAACCGGGCAAAAGCGGGTAATTCCAATTATTTATAAAATTCATTTTCATATACTAAATACCAAAATCAAAAACTCAAACCATCTGTATTAAATTTAGCATTAAAATTTTAAAACCCTAAACTAATGAAATAAAAAATCCAGTTGATTAGTATCAAAAGTGTTCTTTGATTAAATAATAAGCGGTTTTTACAAATTTTAATAATCGCGTCAAATTTCTCTATAATATTTTATCTATTGGTTCAAAGTGCTTCAAATTTTAAAGAACAATATTTGATTCAAAGTGAATTCAAATTTGAGGGTAAAATATTATTTGTTTGTATGGTATGTACTGTTGGATTTTATAATGAATTTACTTCGAAAATTGTAAACTGGTTTCCTGAATCTTAGCTAGGATTTTAAATTCCAACACCATTTATGATTAACTCAGTTCTTCTTCAGGTTTATATTTTTGTTTTAATTTTAATTATCTTTGATAGTTAAAATTAAAATAAAATTTTATTATACATGTAAGTATGTAACATGTTAGATTACATGTCATTTAAAATGTGTTATCACATGTATGTGTCATATTATTACCGTTAAGTTTTTAATGATCTAATCAACATGATAGTTAAAGAATGAGTAATTTGACAAAAATATATATGTTGGGAGCCAAATTTATCATAAAAAAGAATGAGGATCAAAATGTCAATAATTATAACAAAGTTAAAAAGGTGAGGGTTAAATTATAACAAAGTTCAAAATTTTTTAAAAAAATAAATAAGAGACAAAAGTTATTAAAAACAAATAAGAGAAAAAAAATAACGGTGATAAAGATGATGGCTAAATTATAACAAGGTTTAAAGGTTGATGGTTAAATTTTTGTTATGCTAATTTAAAAAAATAAGACAATTTTAATATTATTTTTAAATTAAGATTAAATCTTATGGTGAGTTCCAAAAATTTATGTAAGATAATTTATTTAAAATTAAAAAATAAGAAAATAATAATATACATCAGTGTATAGTATTAATAGTGTATATCATTACATCACATTTATTGTACATTCATCCTGTAATTACTGATTGATATTTCTTACTTTAAAAAACAGCCGTGCAACATAATTTAATTTTGTTTATTTTAGGCCAACCATTTCCGCCTTGCAAACTGTGTCATGTAAACTCATGAAGCACGCGAAATAAAAAAAAAAACGCATTCATTGTTGTGAGGACTGAGATTGATGGGTTTATCGCAGTCGGTGCAACCTTTTTTTTTCTATACAACTTTGCATTATACATAACGTATTACTTACTTTTTCAATTTTAGTTATTCTTTTTGTTTTTTTAATTTTAAATGCAAATCATGATCTAAATAATAAGATAATATGACGAGATTATATGAATTTAAATGATTTAATCTTAATATTTGAAATCGATTCATGGGTTTAAATAAATTTTAATCTTATAAATAAAATTTAAAACTATTATATTCTTAAAATATTTATTTAAGGAAAATTTTACGACTCGACGAGCACCATTTACCACTAACGATGAGCACCGCTTAACACCATTAAATTAATTAATAAATATTAAAAATTTCAATGACTAAACATATAATTATAAATTATTTAAACATATTATTAGATATTATTTAAAATAAAATATTATTTAAATTATTTTCTATTAAAGGTGCTAAGTGAAGCCCGTCGAGCGTGTTAGACTATTTTTTATTTAATCACTAATAAATAATTTGATCTAATTTTAATACATCGCAACCAAAAGAAAATTGTGTAAAAATTATAATTTTGTTTTCTTATCGAAAATATTTTTTGTTTTCATTTCAAAATATATTTGTATATATTTTTAAAATAAAAAACATATTTGGTAAATAAAAATATGTTTTCAATAATGATTTTGTTTAATTGTTTAATAATGAAATTTTAAAAATACGTCTGATATACATTCTTTTATAATAAAATATAAAAAATAAAAATATATAACATTTACATATATTTTTTAATTGTCCTTTCAATTTCTTAGACTTTATCCTTATTAATTCGATTTAAATTTTTTTTACATCTTAAATCAGTTAAAATGTTTTTTTACATTTACGTGTTTTAAACTAGGACCAATTCATTACGTTAAAAGTGATTATTTTAAAAAATTTTCAATCTTGCAAAACATTCTTCTGATCTTATCAATCTTAAAAAATATGACAGTGAAAATATATAAAATAAATATTTTATTACTTTTCTTCGCATTTCCCGTTTTCAAGCCTCCTATGTTTTAATTATTTATTTATATTTCCCCTTATTGATCATTGGTCAATTCGTGTCTGCTTTTATTATTGGGTAAAGTACACCAATGGTCACCGAACTTTTAGAGTGCTTTCATTTTGGTCACCGAACTTTTAAAAAAAATTTGTGTCATCAAACTTTTGTTTCACTTTTATTTTGGTCCCACCCGTTACCTTCCGTTAAAAAATCTGACGTGCCCCGTTAGTTTTCCTTTTCTTCGAGAGTAAACTATATAAATGGTCACTGGACTTTTAAAATGCTTTCATTTTGGTCACCAAAATTTTAAAACTTTCATTAGAGTCACCCAACACAAAGGCATCTATCAAAACAACATCGAACATGATGGCGAACAAGGACGAAGGGATGTATGAGTTGCCTCTCCCGATTTTAGGTTCAATAGTATTGATAAGTGATTTATTTTGTTGTCAATTACTCATTGTTAATTATTTGATGTTGCTGATTTGGGTAGTTTTTATTCGATTATGTGTAAGACTTTAATTTCCAAAAAGCAACATTTAAGGAGCAAGTTCTGCAGATTTTTTATTTCCTGGAATCATGACTGGAAACATGGGCATGACTTGGGGCATGACGAGGACCGACGTGACAAATTCTGGCAGTCCAGTCAACAGTAGCTTTTAGAAGGCGATCTAGTCAGCATCATCTAGAATGATGGACATACGTGATTTACTTAGGATTTTAAGATTAAGTTTGAATTTAAATATTTGAAAATTATCACTTTATTATTTAATATTTAATCTTTCTATTATTTAGAATTTTATTTGAATATTTTTAGATTATCTTTAGATATTTTAATTATCTCTAAGTTGTTTCAAGCTATAAATACCCCTCAGGGTAAAGCTTGAGACACACATCTTTTGGATTCAATTTGTTTTAGGGTTTATTTTTATAAAAGTTTTATTCTTTCCTTTACCTTCGTTTTGCTTTAAGCTTTTATTTTATGTTTTTCAAGGAAATGCTAAGAATGGTTTCTACCATGCTTAGCTAAATTTATGATTAGCCAAGGCTTAGCGGTGACTTAATTCCCATTATCATAATTGAAAAACACTTAATATCTTCGGAATAATATTTTTGATTTTCTGAAAACTTGATTTGGCAAAAGGCTTCATCTTTAACAATCTCAGTACTCTTACTTAAAAAAGTCGACGTTGATTTTGAGGGTGCTTAGATTTACAGTTTGGGAAGAAAATTCAACTTCCTATGAACAAAACTTCCTATGAACAAACTTAGCGGCGGTCCGCTAAGGTGAATCGAGACCGGGTTCGATTCTCGTTGAGACACCATAACCCAAGCACGGGCTTTTCCAGCGCTTAAAGCTGCATTGGTGCTAACGGAGATAGCCGTAGTTAAGTAAGAACTGCAATTTCAAAGATTGACTTTGGATTATTGGTTTACCAGAGAGAAAAGTAAGTTACAAGGGTTGGGCCTTGTAAACTATAACCGGCATATATCTGGAGTAAAAATATTTTTTCGATGATCAATTTTCTTTTTTCGATGATCAATTTGGAATTGAGGCAAAGCGAGGCCTGGCGCTATTTTATTTAATTGATTTTCTTATCTTAAAATTTACCTTCATTATTTTTCTAAATTTATTTTCAAATTCACTTTATTTTTATTTCCTACTTAACTCTCTTAATCAACCTCCTCCCCCCCCACAATTTTCTTGACTTCCTCATCAAAGTCAGAATCAAACCGCTCCACAACAGAAGCTCCTTAGTCCATGTGGATCGACCCTTCTTCTCTTTACTGCGCTTATTATTTATTTATTTATTTTGAGATTAAGGATTATTTATTTGACACAATTACGACGCTTGTCAAGTATTTTAGGTCCTTATTAGTTTAAATACTAATCAAATAAGATTTTTGTCCCTCCCGATTTTTATATTTAAAGGTTTAATAGACTATTCTCACTCCTAATGTTTGATCCTAACTCCGTCTCTAATGGCAAAGTAAAATAATGTTTGAACTTAAACATGGGTTGTATCAATTTTTCTTGCATATTCTAGGAAATTTGTGGTACAACTTTTGGATACAACTTTCAGAAGTAAACTAAAATGATATACTCTTGGTCAATAATTAACCTTAATGTTTTTTTTTTATCTCCCTTTTACTTATTAAACTTGAAGTAGCTTGAAGATGAGGTTGCATACAATGTGATCAATAGATCAAAATAAAGAGTTTACATTAGAGATAATATTCAAGAACATAATATATAAAATTATTTTATGTTGATAAATACATCAATCTACAAAACTTTAAATATTGTTCATCGATAATCATAAGGTAAAACCTACTTCTTACTTTTGTTTTTTTTATACATTGAAAGAGTTTTTTCTTAAACCAACGAGGTTGCTTTGAAGCAAAAAAGGTTGGGTGACTCCAATGAAAGTTTTAAAATTTTGGTGACCAAAATAAAATCATTTTAAAAGTCTGGTGACCATTTATATAGTTTATCCTCTAAGAAAAGAAAAACTAACGGCCACATCAGATTTTTTAACAGAAGGTATCGAGAGGGACCAAAATAAAAGCAAAATAAAAGTTGAGTGACCCCAATAAATTTTTTAAAAGTTTAGTGACCAAAATAAAAATACCCTAAAATTTTAGTGAGCATTGGTGTACTTTACCCTTTATTATTAAATCGTTTCCTATTGAATATTGAATTGCATATTTACATTCTCTTGAATATAATAAGTGCAAACAATGTTAGTATTAAAATATTAAAATTTTAAAAACAATCTACTAATTTAGTGAGATTAAACATTAAATTTTTAAGTAAAGTTTGATATTTGAATTATGATGTTTTGAACGAAGTTTAGGTTGAAAGTGTCGTCTTCATAATAAACATTTGTAAAACTTAATCTAAATTAATTAATTAATGAATTAGATGTCGATAGTTATAAAAAATATATTAAAGTATACGATGATATTTATATTAAATAACTAAAATTATATATAGAAAAACTGAACCTAACTCTTGGTTTACAAACACATGATAACACAATATCACGTCTTTTTATATATCACTTCTTTTATATAAAAAAAAAAAACAACACCAGGATATTTTAAAAAAAATCTAATTAATCAATTATAAATGGGTAGAAATGCTAGCCAATGTTACCTTCATTAACTTATAATTAATATAATACTGAAAATTTATAATAAAAAAACAATGTATCGCATATTTAAAAAAATCTTAAAATAAACAGTGAACTGACCGATATAGGACCCTCTGTTTAGTTTGGTAAGTTTTTAAATCGTGTGATTTTATGATCACATTTTTTTATTTTCATAAAAAATATATTTTTACCGATAATACTATTTAAATTAATATAATTTAGAGAGAAAATGCCATTTTTTTGTTTTTTATAAGTATATATATATCCCATTTATGATGTAACTTGTAAGCAATATTTTCCCTTTTTTTATGGGGAATCCAATTCTCTTATTTTTGAAAAGTCAAAGGGATGAAGTGGAGATCTTATCCGTTCCCTTAATCACTGCAGCGTGCAGAGTATTCGTGATAAAGGAATTTTGTCCAATTCACTTTTCAATTCAAAACAATCTCTTATTTCAATCTTCTAAAAATATACCCACAGAGATATATCATATTCTTATTCCAAAATTTAAATTTATACAAAATAAAATAATATAAATATCTTTAGTCATTAAACTAATAAATAAATTTTAAAAAATCAACTATATTAATAATTCAAATAAATTAATAATTAAAATAAAATTGAAGATATTTTTCTTATTCGTTAGAATTTTAATAAAACATATTTAAAATAAAGTCACCTCTCCTTATATAACAAGCTCCTCACAATTTATTTTTAAATAATTTAATGGTGATTACAAGGTAATATTTATTCATACATATTTTTAACGATTTGATTATGTACATATACTTTGAAGACAAAGCGATTGAAGCTCAATCTTCTAAGATTAACATCATCTGTTTTTTCAATATGACCACTTGTTGAGTTCAAATTACTCACAATTTTTATTAAAAAGTAAAAAATGTACCAAGCTATAATATGCACGCATGCATACATATATCACTTGATAGATGCACGTTAATACAATACTTTATACGAGTACAACGTTTGATTCAAGGATGCAAGGACGGACCATGTGGATTCTAGGAGTTCTGCCTCACGCATGAGATTTTTTTTATAAAAAAAAATTAATGAATCTATTGGATGGTTATAGTGATAAAAAATGATGTGTTTCATTCAGGTGATTCGGATTCTAGCATTATGTGCGCGCCACTAAAGAGCTAAGAAAATTGAATAGATACTACCATGAAATCAAATCGACATATTCAAAAAATCGATTAATTGTGAATTTACTCCTCTACTATTTAATATTTACACGTTATCCCCAACCCCTAATCTTAGTTTCATCCTTGCAAGGATGTGATCATTTCCAGTTTTCCTTGGGGTATATAAAGAGGGGGATATGATCGCTTTATATAATGTATAATTGTTTAGTTTTAATATTGATTAAGATCATTGTATGATTGTAAATTAAAGGATGTGATTAAAAGTTAAAAATCAGTGTAAAACTTTTGAGCTTTTACACTGTGATTTTTTTTTTAGTTTTACACTAATTTAAAACCATCAAAGGATGTGAATATTTAAAGTTTTCCCGACTTTAGGTATATAGAGAGGGGATATGATCGAATTACATAATGTATTTTTTTAGTTTTACACCAGTTAAAATTATTGCATGATTCTAAATTAATGACCAAGAATAAAAGTTGAAAATCAGTGTAAAACGTTTTAGATTTTACACCGTGAATTTTTAATAATTTAAGACCAAGTATAAATTAATTGTTGAAATTAAAATTAGGAAATAGAGAGATTTTTTAGGGAAAAATAAAAGAGGGAAGTTTAATCTTAGCCATTAATTTACATTCATCCAGTGTTTTTTTTTTTTTGCACAAATGGTCTATTCAAACTTCACAATATAAAATTTAAATCTTAAACTATAATCTTTAGAATCTAACTATAAATCATGAATTTAAAAATAAAAAAACATAAACCCTAAACTAAACACCTAAACATTATATTAAACACATTTATGAAAAACAAGTTTCCACCGCCAATGTCTAAAATATATATTTTCTCTCTCACGCGCATATAGAATAAGATCCAATCACATATTGCGAATATATATATATATATATAAATATATGGTATATTCGAATCATATCTCTAGACTCTATATACATTGTATTCTACCTTTTTCTTCATAATTTTGTATATTTTTTTAAATTTTTATTTGGATCATTAATAAACTTTGAAGTGCATCAAAATATTTGGTATTTAGTAAATGAAAAAAAGCTAGTACCGCGATTTGGTAAAATGCCGATCATTTCTGGCTTAAATGGAAAGGCAAAAAGTTCGTTAGGTGGGGGAACGTGCTTAACAAACACCAAAACAGCTGAATACGCATGAAAATATATGTATGTAAACAAAGGTTTGCGGATTTGATTCGCTGCTGCTGGCTCGGTTGTTTGAGGATTTCCACCGCTGTTATTTTAGGACTTTTGTTGTCCTCGCTTCTTCACTGAGCTGCGCTAGGGATAAGCATTTGATTGAATCGAACAATAAATTTTTGAGTTATTTGAATTGATGAGTTTTATTTTATAATTTTTTTTTGAATTTTTTTATTAGAGTGGAGTTGAGTTGTCGAGTTTATATACAAATTTAATTGTAATTATTTATAATGTTATAATATGGATTGATTTTAATTTAAGCGAGTTTCTCTAATCATATAAGGTATAATAAGATTTGTAATGTTATTTAATAAAAAATTATCTAAAATCAGTGACGGAACTATGTAATTGCCCGTCCCCACCCCAAAGATTTTTTTTTCACATTTGTCCCCCTATTTAAACTTTTTTTTAAAAAATTAATTTATTTATAAATTTGTCCCACACTTTAAAATATTTATAGTTTGTCCCTCAACCCCAAATCCTAGTTTCGTCTATGTTTAAAATATATTTATAATATTATTTTGAAGGAAGAAACTTTGAGGATAAAGTATTAATAAGAGTATAAAGGAGTTAATGAATTGATGAGAAATTTTTTTTTACAAAAATTATAGTTGAAAGCTCATATTGAATGAAATGTAAAGTTAAGAAACTAAATTATAAAAGTATATTTTTTATATTAAAAATATGAATTGAAGTCGCATAAGTAGTAGAAGATGTTGTTTAAATTAGTCAAAATAAATTCAAAATGAAAAAAGAATTGAAAAATGAAGAAATATACAAGCTGAGGGATTAAATTGAAAAACAAAAAATTCACTTTAAAAAATATGAATTAAAGTTAAATATATATAAAATAAAAAAATATTAATTTTTTTAAGTCAAATTAAGTTTTGGTCTCCCGAGTTTTATTTTCGACCAAGCGGTGCTTCTCTGAGTTATCATTGTACCCTATGTATCTTTTGTTTTTATTAATGAATTCCTTCTTCCTTTGATAAAAAAAAATAAAGAAACGTCTCTCTCTCCCTATATATTTGTTGTACGTAGCATGTTAGGATTCTAAACCTGAATTATTAAATTTGTTAGATTTTAAATATTAAATACAATATATTTTACGGTAATTACATACCGCATTTAAAATTGTCAGATTTGTATCACATTTGTAGGCGCATATATTTATGGTTTAAATTTGATACGTAAAATTTATACGGATTTATTTATAATATAAATCAAAATTAAATATAAATTTTAAAAATTAAATTTAAATTATAAACTTTAAACCCTACATTCTAAATATCAACTTTAAATTTTAAATCTTACATCCTAAACTCTTAAACTCTAAACCCTAACTAAACCCCTAACCCTTAAAATTAAAAAGACAAACTAAAATTTACACGATCTATGTATTTATATATGATAAATTTTGGAGAGTAAATTCACATTAAAGGTTACACGAGTTTTTTGAACAATTTTTATTTAAGTGGTAGAGAAAAAATTTGTTCCTAATAAAATATCAAACTTATAATTTAAAAAAAATATATCAATTAAAAACATTTAATCATATATTTTAAAGATAGTCGACAATGTTACACTACGTTGAATTTCCAATCGATGCTTTCATGTGTTTGAGCACGACAACCAGCCAAGTTTGACATTTGGTAACAACGTATATTTTAAAAGATAAATTGTATCCATTAAAATGTTTATTGAAAATCATTAAAATTCAATCAACATTTTAACTTTAATATTTGAAAATCATTAAAAAAAGTGTTGTCGTTGATATTTGACCTCACAACTATCATTCATGTATTTGTTATAATATTTTTACTTAGAGTTTTGATATTTTATTATTAAATAAAAAATATTATATTCTCGATTTAAACTCATATAAAGTAGAGGTAATTAGTGATGTTCATATTCGGATATCTGGGAATTTGAGTACCCGAAATTGTCGGGTACCAAACTCTCGGCCCTTTACCCGGCCTATGTAAATCGGGTACTTAAAAAACTCGGCCACCTGGTAATCCGAGTAATAGGGTACCCGAAATTTTGGTTTTTTTTTTCTTTCAATATTCAACATTTAAATTACATTTTTTATGAAATTAATTGATATGTCGAGATCTTTCTGTTTTTTTTTTTTTTGTGAGAGTTGCCTACTACTGTCTTTTAACTTCTAAGTTATAGAATTTGCCTACTTACCATTTAAAAATAATTATTTACCAACATTTGTTATTTGTAATTTGATTAATTTCCCTAATGTAAAAGTAACAATTTAAACCACCAAACTAAAGAAACAATTTAATGTTTGCCAAACTCTAGTATTGTGTAAAGTGTAAACTGTTAAAGCAATAATTCAATGTTGTAGTGAGTCTCTAAAATTATATAAAAATAAATAAATTTAAAAAAACTTAAACCGGGTATCGGGTAGTCGGGTACCCGACTTAGGAGTATTTTTTGATCCGAGCCCAACCCGGATGCCCAAAAGATAACGGGTCAGATATCCGACCCAAATTTTCGGATATTTTTTAAAAAATACCCAAAAAATTTTAACCGGGTATGTAGGTCGGGTAGTTCGGGCCGGGTACTTTTGAACACCTCTAAAGGTAGTCAATGGCAGATTTTCCGTGAAATGTTGGACGGGCCCCTACCCACTCTAAACTTTTTAAAGTTCACATATTTACCTTTAATTTTCTTAATTATTATAAATTAATCTTTAAAATTTTATAATATTAATGGTTTGTGCATACCCTAAAAAATATGAAATTTTATGTGTGCATACTCTCAAATACATTTTTGGATCCGCCACTAGAAATAATATAAATATTTTTAACTACTAAGTCAATTACTGGATCTCATATTTGATATCTTTTTACTTTATATATTTGAGTTTTGATATCTTTTTAGTAAGTTTTCTTTATTTCTTTTTTCCCTATTAAAATGGTGGATATTTTTTATGCTACTGTAATACTTTTTTTTTCAATAGTTTTTGAAAACCTTTCCCTTTTCAATATTGGATCACACATCATCTCTCAATTTAATGTTTATTTGATTATTTTGTTAATTTACCATTAATTTAGACTTTTGTATTTGTTCTATCATATTGGTATATGTTTGCAATTAACATAGACAAATTATGTTTTAATGGTGATAAAGTCAGTTATCAATATATCCTCATCGTTCTATTTATTTTTATGTTAGTGTTGATGTTCTTATCTTTCACCACCGGCAGTGGTGTTTGCCCGTATCATCTATTTTCTGAGTTATTTTATTAACTTTTAACTATTTTATTATATGATCATTCTTCTTTTATCCGGTGACTACTTTACATTATCTAATAATTTTAGAAAAAATAATCGATTATTGTGATTATTTTACTTTAATTTTTATAACTCTTCTCTAATATATATATTTATTGTATTTTCACCTTATTTATTAACAGAACTAGTAGAGTTAAAAATAAATACTTAAAGGTGTCATTATAGTTCTTAAAACGAAACCTGTTTTTTATTTATTTATTAGAATTAGAAATAGAGCTTTCAAATAATCAATACACTCCAAACAAAATCCTGAAGGCTTATGTGATATGTTAAAATATTAGGATTATTATTTGACATATCAATAGTAAATTTTTTTCTACAAACAGTTTAATTTAGTATTATGTATTTTAAATTATTTAGATAAATTATGAATAATACATGACAATAGATTAATGCTTTTTGTACAGAAAAACTCAATATTTTATTATTATATCAAATAAATTATCCAAGATATAGAAGGTGTTTAAATAATGTGGGTTATATGTAAGCATGACCCAACAACTACATAATTGGTGGTGGGCCAAAAATTATATTAATAAAATGGAAGGTGAGATTCAACTCGTAATAATAAATATGTTTAGGTCCAACCTAACGAATGAATTAGAGTTTGGGTTAGTTTTTGTTTTTGTTGCGTAACAACTTAAATGGTGCGTTTGTCTTAACTTATCTTGTAAAAGAGGTACTAATTTGATCCCACTTTTCAACGAAAGTTTATCCACCATTTTTTTCGCTAAAACAGTTGTTTGCTCACAATTAAATTTTTTAATTTCTGCCAACATGCGTTTAATCTCAACAAACGATATTTAAAGGTAAGATTCTTATTCCTATATATTTTTAAAATTTAAAATTAAGGCTTGCTTTTTGAGATTTCTGAAAATTTGGAAATGTTTTTTGCGTACTTTTTGTGAACAAACGAGTATTTTTTCTTGTTGCTATATCATCACAGTCATGACATATATATATATATAACATTAATGTGGAATTTTGAAAATATGAAAATATTAGGGTTTTGGGAGCTTTATCAAGTGTTAGTTTTGGTTAAAGTACCTACTGAAACTTGCCAATAATTTGGTTTATTGGGTAATGTTTTGCATATGTTCTAAGTGATAGGTTTTGACGAGAATAGAGTGTTCTTTATGCTTTACATATGTTATTGAGTTCACTCAGCACCAAAGAAACATGTACACATATTTTTCCGAATATTTGGTTATTTCATATGGAACCAAGAATTTATGAATAACTTATTTACCTTAGGTAGGTCTATTTGGTATGCAAACAATGGTTTGAGTATATACCGCATATATTGTTTGATTTATGGACTTGTAGAATAGTAGAAATTAGTTATGGTTTATGAGAGTTTAAAGAGGTTGACAGATAGATTATGTAAACGTATTGATCTTATATGAAAACCACCAAGAGCCTCCATTGGTTAGTACTCCAAGGAATAAGATGTTTAGCATACCCACCAATTTTCTTAAGAATTCATTTCAGGCTTGGACATATGTTTATTATAATTGATTGGTGTATAGCCTTTAACCAAAAGTGAAATTTCGAAAAAACTAAAAAAATGCATAAATTATTTTAGTATTTGGATTTAGACAAGTTTTAGATACATATATAGTTATATGTTTATGGTATTTTTGTAAAAATCGAAAAGGACATATGGAATCTATGTTCTTTCGTGTTATGTATTATATACGAAATATTGAATAGAAAATGTTCTTTACTTGCTATTGGTTGTGTATAGAGTCTAATGTCCTTTATAGAGGTTTATGGGTGCACCATACAGTGCTTTATGCACTAAAATTTAGTAGGTTAGCAATTTTAAGATATGTACATGATTAGATTAACGATGAATGCATGTATGCATGTACAAGCTGGTTTAGTAGTTGGTGCTGGAGATACATTGAATTTGAATTCCTCAGATTTACCAATTTTTGTACATACTTAGTCAGTCTGCAATTTCAATTGTGAATTTTGTCTCTTTGTATTTTCATGATCGAAATAAGAAGGGAACGATGTTTTATTGATCCAGTTCCGGTCAGTTAAAACGAGTTGGACAAATGAAAACAATATGTAAGTTGAAAACTAAATAGGCTTATTATATCAAATATTGTCTATGGCTTTTATTGCTCATTTACAAGTGTATACCTTCTTTCCTCTTAATATTTATATTTGCAGTTCAGAAGTATGAAAGAGAATTAATTGTTAATGAACTAATTATCCTTTTGCACCATTTATTCATTTTCTCTTTCCTTTATTTAACATTTGGAAGAAGTTAGGAATAATTGTCTTCATTTGATGCAAGTAGTAAGGAAATTGAATTTGTTTTGGTGCATTAGTATATGATGTTGAGTATTTAACTAATTATAAAATCTAATTTGATGTTCATTTTATATAGAAGTAGTTGATAATGGATGCACTTATGGAAGAGGACATAGTAGGGGACAATGATGACATAGTTAGGGTCGATGAGGCACATAAACCATTGCTAGCATATTTAAACTTCTAGTAAGTAAAAGTTTAATGAATAAAGCATTCTTGAAATTATTACTTGGTTAGCGATATGTATTGCATACTCATAAATTTGAAATGTTGTATTTACAATATAAGTGAATGTAAAGGTATGAAGGGAGGAAATAAGAAAATGACCAATGCGGTAAGTGAGAAATTTGAAATACTATTATGTGTTGTGTACTGGCTTGTAAAGTGAATTAATAAAAAAATTAACAATATTTGGGGGAGTGATACAGGCGAGAAAAGTGCTAGGATTGAAATAGGGGAAAATGTCTGATGAGGAAAAGAAGCCCTATTTTGATATGCAAGTGGAACAGAAGCAATCATATATGAAGTCGTTATTGTCTTCCACTTTCTGTTCGTATGCTTGAGAAAAGACTGTTGGTAATTAACATATTCAGGTTGGTGTTCGAGATGTAGCAATGCATTTTTTTGGACGAACCGGTTATGAGGTATTTTGTACCCTCTTTTTGTATAGGTCATACTAAGGTAGGTTTGATCATATTTTGCCCAACCAGGTAATATTATTGCTCTTTTTTGAATGGGCATCAGATGGAGAAAAAAACATTCCTCCTTGATTTTATTTTTTGTGTACATTTAGAGCAATACTTAGAAGTATGGGTGTTAAGCGTTCAAAAGTACTATATTAATAAACCTTTTTACTCATATTATTGTTAGACTTAGGCTTATTTTAGTTGCATTATTAGGCATTCATGCATGTTTTCATGATTTCCTTCACTGTCATGCTTGATTTCATAATTTAGTTGATTTTGTGGAAAAAGGTATTGTTGGTGTGTGTTTGTGTGTGCAGGGTCTAATTGCCCAAACAAGTAGGAGACTGCCGCAAAAACTAAGGAAGGAAACTGAATGATCTGCCAGAGTAATCGAAGCTATTTTCCAAAATGCCAAATTGGAGGATCTGTCAGGGCAATCAGCTGTCTTCTACATGCCATGATGAACAGATTGCTGAAGCATGTCAGGACAAATCCACTTCATTAGGGATAAGCACGAAAAGCAAGAGATAAATCTCAAAGATTTGGATTTCCATGCATCATTTAATGAAGGTTTAAATTCATATTTATGAGGAGTTATTGGAGATCAAAGTGAGATTAAATTCCAAGAGTTTTAGGAGAAGTTTTTGGGGGAATTAATATACAATAAAAGAGATCTATTTATTTTATTCTATTTAATTCCAGCTTAACTTCCTCCTCAAGAAAGACTTTGACCTAGTCAACTCTTATAAATAAGAGACCTAGCCGCCTACTTCAAGGAGATTTGGATTGGAGAGGTGCGATTGGGAGAGAAATTTAGGGCTGCTCGACATTTTCTTGTTTTTCCTTCTTTGTTCCATTAGATTCATGTTTAGGGATTTTATTTTTGAGTTTATTTTGTGCCCAGCCATGAACTAAACTTATTTGGCTTGGGTTATTGTGTTTTTGTGGTTGTGAAAATGATTGGGTTTGTTGAGGTATTGAGTTTGCAATTTTACTTCAAAGTTTGTTCATTCTTGGTTCTTAAATTTTGCGAGTGAATTAGGAGAGGATCTCGTGAATTCATCCATTTATCTAATATCAGGAGAGTTAGATTCAAGTAATGAATAAGCATGGTCTTTATTCAATCAATCGATGGTGAAGACTGATTTGACTTAGGGATAAGTTACGAATTTCAACGGCTAAAAGGAGCGCAAGATAGGTTGTTGTCCACCATTGGTTCACGCAGGGATGTCTTATTAAGGCATACACAATTAACAGTGTTTTGAGTTAGGGATAATGAAAAACCATTGAAGAGCGCTTCACCGAAGTTTGAAGGTTGTCGCCCAATTGCCCAGGCAATTGCTCTATTCCTAGCTACCCAGGCAATCACAGACCTGCCCAGGCAATTGCAGAATTACCCAAGTTGTCACAAAATTGCCCCAGCAATCCGATTGGATTCAATTGCTGAAGCAATTGAGCTACTCTAACACTCAATTACCATGATAGTCCATTCGATTATCACACCACGACTCACGATAACCCGACCTACTATCTCTTATTCAATTACACATTTTTATTTAATTTTTCTTTTATTTTCTTATTAATTAGAACTCCTATAATCACCTACTTGTGTTTTTATTTTCAGTGCTAGACGTTAGATTCCCGAAGTAGCACAAATCCCTGTGGAGACGATATATATACTATACCATAACTTGCGACGTGTACACTTGCACCAATTGCAAAGCACTTAATACGCGCAACAAGGGGGTAGGGGTATGGGAAAATGGCAAACACCTTGTGTAGTTATTTTGAGCATAATGAAAAGTTTCAATATTGTAATGGTTTAGAAAATGTAACATTTAGTGATTGAAATGCTTTATTTGTGATTGTTAAGTTTGCATTTTGTGAATAATTTATTGGATATATTTATTATTGGGAAGATTCCTTATGAGCCATATTGTAAAATGGATAATATGAAAGTAAAATATTTAATAATTGTTAACGTAAACTATCATGCATGTTATATGGTCGTAAGGATATGCCAATATTGGATAAAAAATATTATGCAACGGTAGGCCATGCTGCATCAAAGCAAGAAGTGAATGTCAACTGCATGTTTTAGGATTGTAAAAGCACAGTTGTATCAGAACATGGAGTGAGTAACTGTAGCCCAATCCTTATAGAACAAAATCATAAAGCCGTGGCCCTGTCAGAGCATGGAAGTAGATAACATATGGTACCACTTACCCTAATTTAGTATCCATTTCACCAAAAAGATATGCATGTAGATGCTCTTAACTCATAAAATTTAGATACTGCAAGACATAAAGTTAAATGCCATGAGCAGAACAGAACATATTCGTACATAATTTTAAGTTTAAAATACTCTCACCACAGTGAAACTGCCCCACTGGTTTCGAAACCAGCTTGGTGGTTTTGGAACCAATAGCCCAAAATATCAAAATTTTCAACACTACCAAAATGGTTTCAAAACCAGAGTAGGTGGTTCCAATACAACTCCAGAGTAGGTGGTTCCAATACAACTGACCCCAAAATATCAAACTTTTCAACACTGCCAAAATGGTTTTGGTACCTAAATTTTTCTTACACTTAGTGGAGCTATTTTTGCTTTTGGTGACCACGTGTAAAGATTTTGGTACATGTACTTTTCATTACAACTTATATAATTAAGTACGTATAAAGCTTAGTACTTTAGATACCTACTAAAATTCTTACCAATAGTATAAGTAATTACGTTTTCTTGTAGGCAACTATGTATGTACAAAACTTCTTATACTTTAGTTGAGATACTTTTGCTTTTAGTGACCACGTGTAAAGAATTCGGTACCTACATTTTTTATTACAATATATGTAATAAATTACGTATAGAGCTTAGTACTTTAGGTACCTACTGAAATTTTTACCAAGAGTGTAAGGATTTACGTTTTCTTGTAGCCAACTATGTATGTACATAAATTCTTACACATAGTTGAGCTACTTTTGCTTTCAGTGATTACATGTAAAGAATTCAGTACCTATATTTTTATTACAACATATGCAATAAATTACGTATAGAGCTTAGTATTTTAGGTACCTACTAAAATTCTTACCAAGAGTGTAAGGACTTATGTTTTCTTGTAGCAAACTATGTACGCACAAAAATTATTACACTTAGTTGAGATACTTTTGCTTTTGGTGACCAAGTGTAAAGAATTCAGTATCTACGTTTTTTATTACAACATATGTAATAAATTATGTATAAAGTTTAGTACTATAGGTACCTATTGAAATTCTTACCAAGAGTGTAAGGAATTAGGTTTTCTTGTAAGAAACTATGTATGTACATAACTTCTCACACTTAGTTTAGCTACTTTTGCTTTTGGTGACCAAGTGTAAAAAATTCGGTACCTACATTTTTTATTACAACATATGTAATAAACTACGTATAAAGCTTAGTACTTTAGGTACCTACTGAAATTCTTACCAAGAGTGTAAGAAATTAGGTTTTCTTGAAGGCAATTATGTATGTATATAAATTCTTACACTTAGATGAGCTACTTTTGCTTTTGGTTAAACAAAGGAAAGAATTCGGTACCTACGTTTTACATTACAACATATGTAATCAATTACGTATAAAGCTTAGTACTTTAGGTACCTACTGAAATTCATACCAAGAGTATAAGGATTTACTTTTTCTTGTAGCCAACTATGTATGTACATAAATTCTTACACTTAGTCAAGCTACTTTTACTTTTGGTGACCAAGTGGAAAGAATTTGGTACCTACATTTTTTATTACAACTTATGAAATAAATTACATATAAAGCTTATTACTTTAGGCACCTACTGAAATTCATACCAAGAGTGTAAGGAATTACATTTTCTTGTAGGAAACTATGTATGTACATAAATTCTTACACTTAGTTGAGTTACTTTTGCTTTTGGTGACCAAGTGTAAACAATTCGATACCTACGTTTTTTATTACAACTTATGTAATAAATTACATATAGAGCTTAGTACTTTAGGTACCTACAGAAATTCTTACCAAGAGTGTAAGTAATTATATTTTCTTGTAGCCAACTATGTATGTACATAACTTATTACACTTATTTGAGCTACTTTTGCTTTTGGTGGCCATGTGTAAAGAATTCAGTACCTACGTTTTTTATTACAAAATATGTAATAAATTACTTATAAAGCTTAGTACTTTGGGTACCTACTGAAATTCTTACCAAGAGTGTAAGGAATTGGGTTTTCTTGTACGAAACAATGTATGTACATAACTTCTTACACTTAGTTGTGCTATTTTTGCTTTTGGTGACCACGTGTAAAGAATTCGGTACTTACGTTTTTTTATTACAACATATGTAATAAATTATGATAGAGCTTAGTACTTTAGGTACCTACTGAAATTCTTACCAAGAGTGTAAGGAATTAGGTTTTCTTGTAGGCAACTATGTATGTACATAAATTCTTACACTTAGTTAAGCTACTTTTGCTTTTGTTAAACAAAGGAATGAATTTGGTACCTACGTTTTTTATTACAACATATGTAATAAATTACGTATAGAGCTTAGTACTTTAGGTACCTACTGAAATTCTTACCAAGAGTGTAAGGATTTACGTTTTCTTGTAGCCAACTATGTATGTACATAAATTCTTACACTTAGTTGAGCTATTTTTGCTTTTGGTGACCAAGTGGAAAGAATTCGGTGCCTACATTTTTTATTACAACTTATGAAATAAATTACGTATAAAGCTTAGTACTTTAGGTACCTACTTAAATTCTTACCAAGAGTGTAAGGAATTACATTTTCTTATAGGCAACTATGTATGTACATAAATTCTTACACTTAGTTGAGCTACTTTTGTTTTTAGTGACCAAGTGTAAAGAATTTGGTACCTCCGTTTTTTATTACAACTTATATAATAAATTACGTATAAAGCTTAGTACTTTAGGTACCTACTGAAATTCTTACTAAGAGTGTAAGTAATTACGTTTTCTTGTAGCCAACTATGTATGTACATAACTTCTTACATTTAGTTGAGCTACTTTTACTTTTGGTGACCATGTGTAAAGAATTTGGTACCTACGTTTTTTATTACAAAATATGTAATAAATGACTTATAAAGCTTAGTACTTTGAGTAACTACTGAAATTCATACCAAGAGTGTAAGTAATTACGTTTTCTTGTTGGCAACTATGTATATACATTACTTCTTACACTTAATTGAGCTACTGTTGCTTTTGGTGACCACGTGTAAAGAATTTCATACCTACATTTTTTATTACAACATATGTAATAAATTACGTATAAATCTTAGTACTTTAGGTACCTACTGGAATTCTTACCAAGCGTGTAAGTAATTAGGTTTTCTTGTAGGCAACTATGTATGTAAATAACTTCTTACACTTAGTTGAGCTACTTTTGCTTTTGGTGACCACGTGTAAAGAATTCAGTACCTACGTTTGTTTATTACAACATATGTAATAAATTACGTATAAAGCTTAGTACTTTAGGTACCTATTGAAATTATTACCAAGAGTGTAAGGATTTACGTTTTCTTGTAGCCAACTATGTATATACATAAATTCTTACACTTAGTTGAGCTACTTTTACTTTTGGTGACCAAGTGTAAAGAATTCGGTACCTACGTTTTTTATTACAACATATGTAATAAATTACGTATAGAGCTTTGTACTTTAGGCACCTAATGAAATTCTTACCAAGAGTGTAAAGATTTATGTTTTCTTGTAGCCAACTATGTATGTACATAAATTCTTACACTTAGTTGAGCTACTTTTGCTTTTGGTGACCAAGTGTAAAGAATTCAGTACCTACGTTTTTTATTACAACTTATAAATTACGTATAAAGCTTAGTATTTTTGGTACCTACTGAAATTCTTACCAAACGTGTAAATAATTAGGTTTTCTTGTGGGCAACTATGTATGTACATAAATTCTTACACTTAGTTGAGCTACTTTTGCTTTTGGTGACCAAGTGTAAAGAATTCGGTGCCTACGTTTTTTATTACAACATATGTAATAATTTAAGTATTGAGCTTAGTACTTTAGGTACCCACTGAAATTTTACTAAGTGTGTAAGGATTTACGTTTTCTTGTAGGCAACTATGTATGTACATAAATTCTTGCACTTAGTTGAGCTACTTTTGCTTTTGGTGACCAAGTGTAAAGAATTCGGTACCTACATTTTTTATTACAACATATGTAATAAATTACGTATACTTTAGTTACCTACTGAAATTCTTACCAAGTGTGTAAGGATTTACGTTTTCTTGTAGCCAACTATGTATGTACATAAATTCTTACACTTAGTTGAGATACTTTTGCTTTTGGTGACCAAGTGTAAAGAATTCAGTACCTACGTTTTTTATTATATCTTATATAATAAATTACATATAAAGCTTAGTACTTTAGGTACCTACTAAAATTATTACTAAGAGTGTAAGAAATTACGTTTTCTTATAGGCAACTATATATGTACATAAATTCTTACACTTAATTGAGCTACTTATGTAATAAATTAAGTTTTCTTGGAGCTTATAAAGCCCTTCAGTTTGCAACCCGTGAAGAAGAATCTGCCGAGTTACTAAATCCTTCACAACACAAAAACCAGGATTAGATAGTAGGAACATATAGCAATTTATCAAGAACTAAAGACCTAGAAGAATTAGAGATTAAAGAAGCCTGACCGATTTTAGAAATAGAAACATTGACCCCATTGGCAACTGAAACTTTACCTGTTCCCTGATATGAAACCAGATTAGCAAGATTCCTAGCATCGGATGTTAAATGAACGGTAGCCCCTGAATCTAGGTACCAAGCTGCATCCCCAAACCCAGATATTAGCTCTCCAATTATAGCAGCTACTTTAAAACCATGAGCAGAAGTTGAACCACCAACGATAGGTGCAACCAATTGAGACGAATCAGTACCAACACCTCGACTCATGCCTACCATTGTAAGAACAACGATTTACGGATACATTCCCTCCATTGCTACTAACACCAGACGACGCTTGATTGCGATTTTTGAAATTTAAAAAACCTTCAAATGAATGATCAAAGCGATAGTTACATCTATTAACAAGATGCCCTATCTTTCTGTAAAACTGACATTGGTGTCTCGAACGACCACCACAACTTCGGTAAGAATTTGCACGAGATGGCTGATAAGTTGGACATGAAGAAGAAAACGATCCTTCTTGATTTTGTGGATGTGAGAAATTATTCTGATATGGATTTTGAAAAGAATTTTGTGGCGTAAAAAAGACTCTATTCTGAGAGATGACCCTTGAACAGAGACACCAGTTATCCCATTGTAAAATGGGCCATTATTAACCGATAGGCATGCATTATACATCTGGCCTGTAACTATTTGAACCAACATTGAACACCTGGCCCGAAATAGGAATATTATTTGAACTTTGACCATATTGACCACCTTGGAAACTTAAGCCTGTACCAAGACCTTGAGTTAGATTAGAAGAAACGAAAAATAAACTTTGACTAAGTTGCCTCGACTCAATGTCAAGAAGCACGTTACACACTCCATCAAGACTGTAGGGTTGTTGACTTGATGTTATGACTGCCACAATTAGTTCACATTCAGCCGAAAAACCAGACAAAATCGCAGAAATGTGCATCATTTTAGTAAGTGGTTGACCACATACGGCTAAATTATCGTAAAAGTAAGATATTCCCTCATGGTTTGATCACACTTTCTCAGACTTTTTAACGAACAATGAAGATGCATTATACGAGTAGTTGACGATGTTGAGTACATTTGCTGAACTTTCCCCCATATATCAGATGTAGTTTTACAATTAACTAAACCAGGTAACACAACAGATCCTATAAATGCAAGGAGCCAACTGGCTAATGCAGTATCTTGCTGTTTATGCGACAAAAATCGTGGATTTACCACCTTATTTCCATTACTATCGGTAACATACTGAGGAGGTATGACCAAAGATCCATCTATATGACGAGTTAACGCCAAAATTTCAATGGAAAACAAGATTTGTTGCCTCCACAACAGATAATTTGTCCCATCTAATCTAATAGTAACAGTCTTGTTAGTAAAAGGTTTTGAACCTGTATTCGAAGTAGAATCTGACCCTTGTGGATCATCTAAAATCACAGCCATGATAAAAAAACCAACACAAGACAATTCGTTAAATTTAAAAAAGAATTGTCGTCGAAGACGTTACTGGAGCTTTGATACCATGCCAGAAAATATAGAAGCAACAAGATTGAAGCACTTCTTAAAGATAGCACGAGAAGATTTAAGGAAAGCTTTAAGAGAAATATAGAACAAAAGTAAAAGAAAGAATATGAAGAGTATTTTTATTAGATGAAATCAACTTGCTTTTCTAATACAAAGCATCTTTTTTTTGTCTTCATCCCCATCTTTTTCTGGTTCTAGATCAAATAGGGAATCACAAAGGTGGATGAATTGGATTCTTCTCGACCAGTGGTGGTTTCTGCTCCTTAATCCTCTGCACATTCCATGGTTACAAGATCAAAAGTCGGTACTTTTAAACCTAGAGTACTTCTTTCTAAAATATCAGATAATGAACCTCGTAATATTCATGAGGCTATGATTGATGATAAATGGCGAGAAGCAATAGAAAAAGAGCTTAAAGCCTTAGTGTAGGTAAAAACATGGGACTTAGTTTCTTTACCACATGACAGAATTCCAGTAGGTTGTAAGTGGATCTTCAAGGTCAAACGAAATCTGGATGGTAGTGTAAGTAGATATAAAGCACGCCTAGTTACAAAAGGTTATTCCCAACAAGCTGGCTTTGACTATCATGAGACTTATAGTCCAGTTGTCAAACTTATAACAGTAAGAGTTCTTCTTAGTATTGCTCTAGCTAACAATTGGGTGTTAAGATAAATTGATATTGACAATGCCTTTTTGAATGGATATCTAAAGAAGTGTATATGCAATAGCCACCCAAATTTGAGAAACTTGGTGAAGATGGAAAACCATTTGTATGTCGGCTTTGGAGGTCATTATATAGATTAAAACAAGCTCCAAGAGCTTGGTTTGACAAATTCAGAGATTGTCTCACACAACATCTGCAGTTTACAGCTTCGTTAGCAGACGCATCTCTTTTCTTTCGAGATATAAATGGAGCAAAGGTTTATGTTATGGTGTATGTTGAAGACATAGTGGTCACGGGATCAAACTCAAGTGAAGTCGACAGTGTTACTAAAAAAATCAACACTATTTTTTCACTCAAAGATCTAGGGAACTTGAATTTTTTTTCTTGGTATGAAAGTTCGATAAGTTAGTCAAGGTGTTATTCTCAATCAAAAAAACATATCTTGGATCTTCTAAAGAAAACTAATATGTTAGAAGCTGCTCCAACTTCTACTCCAATGGTAACTATGCATCTTCTCACAACCCAAGATGGAGATCCTTTTCCAGAACAAACTTTGTATAGACAAGTTGTTGGGACCTTACAACATATTTGCAACACCAGACTTGATATACACTTTGCTGTAAATAAAGTGAGTCAATTTATGCATTCTTCTCTTGACAAACATTGAAAGGCTGTTAAAAAGATACTATGGTATCTTAAAGGAACGTTGCATCATGGTCTTTTGTTTCAGAATTCTTCTTCTTTGTTGCTTGAAGGGTATTCTGTTTCTGATTGGGGAACTAATTCGGATGACAGAGGGTCTACAGCTGGTCATTGTTTGTTTTTTGAAGGTAATCTTGTTGCTTGGTCTTCCAAAAAACAGAATGTGGTGTCTCGATGGTCAGCAGAAACAGAATTTAGAGGCATTGCAAATGCAATTTGCGAAGTTATTTGGGTAAAATCTCTTCTTTCTGAGCTTGGGTTCAGTCTCTCTTCTTCACCAATTGTCTGGTGCGACAATACCAGTGCCGTTGCTCATACTGCCAATCCAGTTCATCATTCACGAATGAAGCATGTTGAGTTAGATTTGTGTTTCGTAAGGGAGAAAGTTACTGATGGAACAGTCCAAGTTAACTATGTTCCAGCCTCAAATCAAATAGCTGATGTTTTAACCAAGCCATTATCCTCTTCTTTCTTTGTTCATCTCAGACAAAAGCTGAGAGTTTGCTCTCCTGACGAATTGAGCCATAATTTTTTAAGAAGAAAAAGTAACAGGAAGTGTATTAGAGTAACTAGTAATAGTTGGTAACTGAAAGTTAGTTACACTGTTATCAAGAGGGTTAGTTACACGGTTAACAAGAGGATAATTTGTTAACCTCTTCGATACTTTCCTATAAATATTGAAAGGCTTTGTATTAGAAAAGCAGGTTGATTTCATATAATAAAGATACTCTTCATATTCTTTCTTTTACTTCTGTTCTATATTTCTCTTAAAGCTTTCCTTAAATCTTCTTGTGCTATCTTTAAGAAGAGCTTCAATCTTGTTCCTTCTACATTTTCTGGCACTCCTGCAGCTAAAATTAGCAGAGAAGGAAATATGCTATTTTTACTCCTACTGCTGCTTCTCTGTATATAAATATATTTCTGGGGATATCTATGCTAAATCCAAAGGGGCATTTATATTCTATAGGTTTCTGGCCAATTCACTCATATTTCCAGAAGCATTTCATTTTGAGATTTCCCTGAAATAAATTCATGGACCATTGCATTTCCTATATCCGGATTTCTGTTGTTGTTTGACATTGTCTTGGGGTCATTCTTGTTGCTGTTGTTGCTGGTGGAAGGTCTCTCTCAAGACTCTTAAGTTTGATGATTCCTCAAGCATCTAGGGACCAGAGACAGGGTAGGCTTATACATGAGTTGAATGTAGTTCAATTTCAAAAATGATAATGCACAAATTTGAATGTAGTTCGGTTTGATTCGTTAACCTGTTGGTGTTACAGTTCATATACTATGAAATGTAAAAACAATAGTTTATTATTGCTGATTTATTAGGTGATTGTTTTATTGGAAAAGATTCGAGTCGTTGCATCGGAAAACTTGTTTTTCACGAGCAAGTTTAATTTAGGTAGTAAAATTCAGAACTTAATGTTTAGGGTTAGAATTTATGATTTATTGTTTAGGCGTTAGTGGTTTAGGTTATACGATTTAGAGTTTAAGGTTAAAATATAGGGTTTAAGAGTTTGAATTTAGGGTTTAGGATCTATGCTTTAAGGATAAGGGTTTAGATTTTAGATTTTAAAGTTAAAATAGACATATAATTTTTTATTGAATAAATTAGAATAACATAAACAATATAAAAAATTTGAAATGAAATAAAATAGACATATAATTTTTTATTGAATAAATTAGAATAACATAAACAATATGAAAATTTTGAAATGAAATTAACAGAAATAAATACAACACAGTTTCTTTAAACCTCAAAGCATTACCAAAATAATATCCCAACTTAAAAAGACCATTAATATAGTTGTGCCCTTAAACACAACATGGTTAAATAAGCTTAGATTTGCACCATGCGCGACATAGTATCAACCCAAGTTATTCAATGTTTAGCAAGTGAGTTGTTGTATATAAATATTTCTCATACTTAATATATTATCAATGTGAGATATATGTTTCTCATTTTCTTTATAAATTCGCAATTATTTTACTTTGAGTATTAATTTTTTATTTACCGTTCAATTGTTTTGAGCATATGAGATACCGTTGTAAAGTCTCACGCATGGCTGGAGGGGACAGTCGCCCTCTAAAAATTTGAAATTCATATATGTTTTAGAATTTTTTTTATCTATTTTTTATTTAAAATCTATTTCTCCCTAAAATTTTATAAATTCATTCTCTTATAATTTTATAGGGTCGCCTCATAACATAAAATTTTGCGTCCGTCTCTAGTTAAAGAGATATAAACAATATTATTACAAGTTAATCAGTACGATTGAAGTTGTTCATTTGATAAAAACACATAACATTCAACAAATATATTTAATATTAAATTTGAACTAACATAAATTATTTATTGGTGGAACGGTTATCATTTATTGTTCAGACAAAAATGACAAATCTATATTCCCGCTTGTTGATAGGTTTCACAAGTTAACAAAAAACATTGATTTAAGATCTAAATCTTAATTTTATAAACGAAGTTTGAATTGTTCAGTTGGTTAGAACATGCGGTTGTTAACAAGAAGGTTGGAGGTTCAAGCCCTCCTTCTAGAGCTTTTTTACTTTTCTTTGCGTTTCCTTCACGCAACTCTACAGCCCTACCCAACCCAACCCCAGCTCCAACGTATGGGTTAGCTCAACACTGCTAGATTTCTTAATTTGTAGCCCAAATGCTCATCCCATTTATAAGGGAAAATGTATTTTATTTCATTATAATTATAAACTCTACTACTTATATTTCATTCTCAATTATTTTATTTCTATAAAAAATAAATATTAATTTTATGTAATACCCATATACTATTATTATATCTATAATATTTGCATCATATTATAAAATTATTTAGTATTACATTTACCTTATATTATTAATTGGGTAAAAACAATATCATTTATTACTATGTATCTTTCAAATGATTTTTCTCAATTCTTCAAAGTAGTGGTACATACAAATTTCGAGTGGAAATATGAATTGAAATATTTGAGACAAATTAAAAAAATATTTGTAACATATGAGTTATCAAAAAATTCTTTGATTGTTTTTCGATTAAGGATTTGTCTAGATTCAATCTTGGATTGATATAATTCGTTTCGAGGATGGTCGAAACTTTATATTGAAAACGAGTTTAGAAAATTATTTGGGAGTTGATTTAAGGGTCTTCGAGACTTAACCTTAAATCATTGAGGTTCAATTCAAGGATCATATAATATAACTTTTTTTATTATTATTATTATTAGTATTATTAAATCATGATAACCTCATCATTATTATAACATATTGTAGTAACATAATAATGCCAACAATCTCTAGAGCAAGATTTTAAAACTCTCAGTTCACACCTTCCATTCTTCCCTTAAGTTGTGGCTTCACTACTCATTAGGAACAAATTCTCCCTTTTGTTCCCCTAGATAAAAATTGTTTAAAAAAAAATAATGATTTAACATAATATATCATAATAGTTAATGAAAAATACTATATGTTAACATAAAAAATGTTTGGTAATCAATCGATGACAAAAGGCCTAGACGGGGTGAATTGGCAAATAAAGCAAAGTAAAAGATAAAAATAATGGACAAGAGATTTATAGTGGTTTAAGCTCTACATCCACTATCTTAGCTTCTCACTAAGAATTTCAATACAATTCACTAAGAATTCTTTCCATTTTCTAGGCTAAGGAGACAACCGTTATAATCGATCAAAGTTTTCTACCCAAAACTTGATCAAGGTTCACTCTTTTACAAAAGGTGGATAGAAAACTAAAAATTCCTCTTAAAGGTGATATGTTTGCCCAAATACAAATTCACACAAACCCCAAACTTAAAATAAAGGATTACAATTTAGAATACACAAGTTGGGTACAAGATATGACTCTAAAAGCTCAAAGGGTTGGATTTTTGCTTGAATGTTTGATAGTTGTTCAATAGATGTTCAATAGTTGTTGTTGTAGCTTTGGAGACTTGATTTTATACCCTCTCATTGATTTCTATCCGTTTAGGTGGTTGAAGTCATCAATAGAGTCGTTGGAGACCATTTTCCCACAATAAATGTTGTTTAGTGACCAACCGTATCGATACACGAAAAGTTGTATCGGTACCTGTCAAAAGAAGAAAGAGCCGATACGCAGTGTATTGATAAACTTTAGAGCATATCGAAACAAATATACTGTAAAAGCAGGAGCATATCGGTACGATTTTAGCTCATTGAAATTTGAGGAAAGTCTAGTGAAAAATACATCGATACACCCAAGAGGCGTATCGAAACGGGTTAACCAATTTTCAAAGTTTGGTGATTCTAATAACTGACAAGGCAACGTAACAAAATTAAATGCAAATATTTAAAATTTTCAACGCCCCGTATCGATACGGTGAAGATTGTATCGATACTCGTAACCAAAAACACAAACCCAGATGAAGCTCGTATCGATACGGGGACAACATTATCGGTACGTTTTTACGATTAAAATTCTAGTAGTGAAAAATCGTATTGAAATGCTAAGGAGCGTATCGATACGCCTGAGCGTAATTGGTTAATTTGAGTATGAAACACTTAGAAAATTTTGGGGGTTTTAAGTTTTTGACATAGAAATAATTTTAGGTTAAAATCCTTGTCATTTTTGTGAGACTTTGAGTACTTAAAATTTTATTTACTTTTATAATTTGGTCCTTAAACAATTTATTATATCAAAATAGACTATAGGGTTTAAAAAATGTTTAATTACTAAATTGAGAGAAATTAACAAGTTCAAGTATCAAATGTATTAATAATAAGGAAAATATATGATGCAATGGGTGTGGAAATATTTTGTTTCTACAAGCACCTAATTTCAGGGGTTAGGGATCTAATTTAGGTTTTTAGGTAGGTTTTAGGTTTATGGGTTTAGAATTTAGAGTTAGTTATTAGAAATTAGGGTTTAATGTCGGGGTTTACGTTTAGAGGTAAGAGTTTAGGTTTTAGGGTAATATGTAGGGATTTGGGTTTTTACCTATAAACCCTAAACTCTAAATTCAAACCACAATCCCTAAATTATAAGCACAAAAACCTAAACCCCTAAACTATACACCTTAAACTAAATCTCTAACCCCTAAAATTAGGGTGCTCGTAAAAACTAAAATGCTTTTTACAGCCGATGTATAGTATAATTACCCTAATAATAAATAAAGGCAACTTTAGCATTTTGGTTGGAACATAGGGTACTCGCCACAATGGACGAGGCATCTCATTTAGAGGCTAGGACGCGAATTTATATCTTCTCTAAATCTGTGTTTTGGACATGCATGCTACACCTAAAATTTGCAATACACTTCCGTTCTCCAAAGCTTTCTCCTACCTGGCTACACCCATTATTTCTAATAATATTGTTGATATAGTGATACAATATTTGGGCAATTATATCTCTAGCCATAATCGTATGACATTAGGGGTGGACCTAAAAGGGTTGAAGAGGGCGACGATCTTAAAAATTTAAAAATTTTCATATATTTTTATTGATAATTTATTTTCGTTTTTTTTTAAATTATATTTTTATATTTGTTCATTATAAATATTACTTAAATTTTTTAAATTATCACATTTTTCAACGACAATGTATTAAATAAAAATTAAAGCTATATAAAAAATAATATTTAATTTGATTTTTCGTGTGACCGGATCGAATTGAAGCCGAAAACATAGGCCGAGTTATATAGAAAGAGCCCATCAAACCGAACAGGTTCCCTATTCTGTGGAAAAGTCTAATATAGAGAAGTAAAGATCTATCAATAATTGACTCTCTTTTTTTCAATAGCACCAATAAAAAAATGTGAAGTCTGGTAAACCCGCAAGTTCCCCACGCAAAGCCATCTCTTTGTTCATCCTCTGTTTTCCTTTACAAAAAAATGAAAACGGAGAGAGAAAGAGAGCGAGATTAATAAAACAAAGAGAAGGAATGCTGACAATTAATCTCCCCGCCCCACCATGCAATTGAAACCTCTCAACACCTTCACCGTAACGCTCATGTTGTTCTTCACTTTCCTGATAAACCCGCAAGTTCCCCACGCAAAGCCATCTCTTTGTTCATCCTCTTTGCTTGACTGCAATAATGGAATATGGAAATTTATTTATTTTCTTGATTAAAGTTGAAATCCTGGGGTTTAAATTGCTATTTGATTAAGATTATATGTCTACTTGTCTTGTGGATTCAAAGCTGAGATATTCTTTGAATTGGTACCACAAGATGATCAATAATGTGTCATGCATCACAGTGTCAGTGAAGTAAAGTTTTATTTCCACAAGATGTTTGGGAATTTGTTAGTAAGAGCAATTTTAAGTAACCAAATTACATAAGTAGATTGTAATGATTTAGAATCTAGGAGGTTTTTCTTGTTGTTGTGTCAATGATCCCTACACCTGTTTAACCACTTGTTGTTATGAGAAATAGGTAAGTCAGCATACATGAACATAGTTCAAAACTTTAGGGTATATTCATCAGAGTAGAAGATGGGCTTAGTTCTCCTTGCTGTAGGAGAAGGGCTCTGAAAAGCGAATTTTTGTGACTTTCTACGCGCCGGAGTTCCTTTAAAAATGTGAGTTTATTGGGAAAAAAAAACCATCAGATCAAGTATTTTTACTATTTACTTGGGCTAACTCATGGATATAGATGCTTTATAGAAGTTCTCTCTTTTGTGATATTGGAGACCCCTTCATCAACTTGCTCCATTGAATTTTGCTTGCTAGGAGGGCATTTTGACTTGAGTTAGGCAATGTATGCACATGCATGGTCTGTAAAAGAGAGGCAAGAGACAAAAATATTTCTATATTGTTTCGTACTCATCCAGCTAAGTTCTAATATTGATCATATGTCTTTTACTGGTAAATTGAATTGCCTCTTGCATAAGAATCATGGAAACTCTTTATGTTTGCCAGGATCCGTATTTGGGAATCCACTAAATAAGAATCTTGTATCCTGTGATGTAATCTTTTATGATGCATTAACTTTCTAGTAATTTAGTTTGTTCCTTCAAGGCGCAGATATGTCCTTCAGACATTTCTAACCGAGACAATGTGTATTGGAGAAGAGTATAACATACTTTAGCTTGTAAGCCACATAACCATGGTAGTTTATTTCATCCTTTTGGTTAAAAATAATTAATCTCTAGAAAATCTTAAAAAAAAAAAACTTCTTGGTATCTAGATAAAAATGAAAATTTTGTCAGAAGCATTCCTACCAAAGGCATCACTGTTTTGAAAATCCAGCCAATTAAAGCTAGTTCTGCTCCTACCAAAGGCAGAACTAGTGTCTCATGTAAGTCATTATCATCTGGAATATTGTAACAAGCCCAGAGTTCCTCCATTGGAAGGACCTTACCATATGAAGAGATACAATATAGATCAGAGAAATATATCCCTTTAGTTTCTCATCTAGCCCAGCATCAATTAACTCCTTTTGATTTATTCTTCTTTTTCCTCTTTGATCTTTGACGTGTACGTGCTCTTGCTCAGCAAAAATATTAGTCAACTATCTACATAACTAGAAGATATTCATCGTGATTGGTACAACATTCAACCAGTAGAATAGCTTTGTATGGATGTTTTGGTTTCCTGTTGATTGTTAAGATAATTATACATCCAATCTTTGATTATTATTTTCTGGGATCAATTGAAATAGTCTTTTCTTTTCTTTTTGGTTAGAGGCGCAGTGGAGATCCACTTCGTGTGTACATGGACCTTGAGGCTGGCGGGAGGCGTTCAGGTCAGGAGGATATATTCATCAGTTACCATGCAAAAGATGATGTTCAATCAACTTATGCTGGTGCTCTCTTTCATAATGGTCGAAACTATCAAGTATCTTCATATAAGAACAATGTTAGTAGTTCCCTTATATTTCCTTGTTCATCTGTTCCCTCACTAATCCCCTTAGATAAATACATGGTTGTAATCACATTTGGGGTTCTTTTTCTTCTTTAAATGTATTTCTAGGATACACTTGTTTATTGGCCTTCATCGCGTTGCCTTTCTCGAAGAAACCAGCTTGCTAAGAGACTCCTCAGGTTGCTGCCTCACCACTCCTTTGGCAAATGCCTGAACAATGTTGGTGGTTTAGACATGGCCCTTACCTTCTAACCTGAGTGTACCAATGATGCCAATAACCCAAAGTGGTGGGACCATTTACATTGCGCCATGTCACATTACAAATTTGTCCTTGCAATTGAAAATACCGCTACAGAAAGCTACGTGACCGAGAAGCTATTTTACGCTCTGGACTCTGGTGCCGTACCTATCTATTTTGGAGCTCCCAACGTGCTGGACTTTGTCCCTCCACATTCAATTATAGACGGAACTAAGTTTAGCACCATGGAGGAATTGGCTTCCTATAGCGTATGCCGAGTACCATGCATGGAGAAGATGTGTATTAGGTAACTATGCAAAGGCCCGCACAGCAAGCCTCGACACATTGCCGTGCCGATTGTGTGAGGCAGTTAGTAAAAGAGGTGGGAGAAATGCAAGAACACAGTGAATTGCTTATTGTTTTATACTTAACAATATTTAATGCAAAAATGACCAATGGAATCTGCTGTAGGTGTGTAAAGATCAATTTTGTTCTTGGATCTTTTGCATTCATGTTTACAAGGTGGGAGATATGGTAATTTAGACCCATGTTCTTTTCTGAAATTATTTCATCTTTGACTGCAATAAAGAAAGAGATGCATATCTGCTGAAAATGAAAATCCATGGTTAAACAACAGTTATTAAAGTTAAGATTCCAGCATCATACAAACAGAGTACAGACCATCCATTGGCTGGAATCGAAAATGCTAATCAGCAGCCGGAATCGTATGGTTGATGCCTTTGTTAACTTTATCATCATCGTCTTCCTTGTGGAACTTCCATACAGAGGCCATTATTCCACTGCATGCTGAAGGTTTAGACTTCATAATCTTTTGGGCCTGTATCAGCATCAGCTTTATTATTATATTTATGGGGAAATGAGAAGATGCACAACCTCTTAAGTTTGAGCTCTTACCTTGGGCTTTTGCTTTTGTTTAGGCTTGTTCTTCTGGATATTCACAGTCTTCAGTTCTCGAGGTCTGTTTTCAAGGTATGCCTTTAACTGCTCGTCGTCCATGCCATCTATCGCATCCGTCTGTCATTTTTTTTTTCCAAACCAGAACTCCATTAGCAGCAAGAATCGAAACAAATGAGAGTGATTTTGTGGAAATAATAATAATAGATACCCAGTTGTTGAGATCATCTATGTGTTTAAGCAGAGCCTGTTCTTCATTTTCCACCATTTTTAACTTGTCCTGCAATGATACTGCAGCATTTGGCTTTGAGTTTGATGCTATCTTCTTGCTCTTGCTCTTCTTTCCTACTACTGTTGATGATGATCTCCCGCTTGACATTCTTTCCGTTAAAAATAAACAAAACAACATAATTAAGATCAATATAACGGTTCAGTGAGATGCGGATCACAAGATGTAAGTAAAATGTAACGTAATATGCGAAAATAAAATCAGCCCGATTTCTGGAATCTTGTTACGTATGATATGCCAAGTGCTAACCATCGTGCTTCTTTTAACATGCGACTCAAACCAATTCGTTAAGTCTTTGTTTTTAGTTAAAAAGTACAATTACAATTATAACTTGAAATATACTGGAGTCTATATTAGAAAAAATCTACGACTTGAATCTACGTATAGTAAAACTCTTTATTTATTTATTTTTTAAAATTTTAATTCAACCTAAGTTTTTAGATACATAGCAATAAATTTGGATCGGGCTTTATAAAGTCCAAGTTCAATTCAATTAATAATCAGACCTAAAAAAATTCAAGTCCAAATCCAAGTTTGATACATAAATCCAAGTCCGATCAAATAAAATATATAAAGTCTAAATCCGAAAGTCTGAATCCAATTATTTTTTCTCATTTTTTAAAGTAACATCTCAAACAAATATATTTAAATAAAAAAATAATTTCTACCAAATTTCTCTTACCACTATCAACCATGCAATCTTCATCATTTACAATTTAAACACATGTCTCTTTTTCTTTTGTTGATTCATCTCTTAAAAGAAAAGGAGAATATACAAAAGGAGTAAAAGATTTTTCATTCCACAATCCTATTAAGATTATAACAATAAAAATGAATGAATTTATTCTTTTTTTCATAGAAAATTTTAATTGAAAATACATAAAAAATATAAATATCAAGAGTACATTAAACCAAAAATTTAATGTGAAAAAATATATAATGTACCACTACTTTTAGGAGGAGCCATTGATGCTAAACAATAAAAGTTGACTGCTAGATATATAAAACCCTCTAAACTATTTAGATGATTTTTTAAAAAATATTCATGATTGTTAGATCTCTCATGCCTTTATATAGCCTTTATAATCATAATTTTACTTTAATTAGATTTCAATATATATAATCTCAATTCAACTTAATTAAGATTTCAATCTAAGAGTTTTAAATGTTTTTATTTGGATTCATAAATGGATCAGACTCGGATCGGATCATGCAATGTCCATATCCGATCCACCTCCTATTAGAACTTGGACCATTTTTTTAAATTTGAATTCAGATTTTTTTCGATTGGATTTGAATCGGATTTTTTTCGGTTTGAATCTGATTCGGATTATATTGTCATCCCTAGGAAGGAATGAGTATTCCTAGTAAGTCTAAAACTTATAACAAAAAAATTAGAAAATAAAGATGATCAACTTAGCCCAGTAAAACTCTTTATTTGAATGTTTTAAAAGGTTTCTTTATATAAGTAAAGATTTATGAGGTTAGATTTTTATTTGAACAATTATCTGATTTTTAAATAATTATCAGGTAAATACCATCACAGTATATAAACCGAATGATGCCATCCTATAAAAAGTAAAAGTATACCAACAGATATAAGAGTGTATTAACAAAATATATTGCACTTTTAAAAAGGCGATATAAATTATATTTTTTTTATTTTTAGACATTTTTTTTTTTCTTGACCGATTAACTTTTTTTTTTTATGTTTTTTTAATTATGAGACTGCGGCTGATCAAGATAACATGTATTTGTTATATTATTGATTTTTCTTGTTTTAGATTATCGGATTGGGTTTGAATATACGTTCGTAATCATTATTTTTTGTTCGCGATTGAGTTGTGGTAACGACTATTTTGTCAATGTGTCATAAGAGTTATATGCATTTTTTTAATGTTAGTGTTGATAGCTTTATCTTTCAATCTTTGATTTCTGGTGTTGTTTGTATCAATATTTTGTTCAAAGCATTTTAGTTAAATTTTTAACCTTTTCATTGTATTTTCTTATATGATATAATAACATGTGATTAGGGATGAACGCATGATTTTATGTTAGGGGTGCGAACTATTTGAGAATTATATTAAATATTCAGGGGTCAGAAATTACAAAATTTTAGGGGTGTAAACTTGGATTATCAATAAAAAATACATAGAAAATGCATAAACTATATGAGAGTTTGAAAATTTCAGGGGTGTGGCTCTCTCTCTAGCTAGCGGCGGATCTTGACCTTATAGTTTGAGGGGGCTAATTAAAATTTTCAAAATTTTAGTGGTCTAACCAAAATTTTTAAAATTTTTGAGAGATTTAGTGATAAATTTATTTTTAAATATGAGGGTCTAATTAATTTTTTTTGAAAAAATTAATGAAACTTTTTAACAATTTTGAGGGGGGATTGAAAATATAAAAAAACTTTAAAACTTTATCAGAATTTTTATAAATTTTGAGGGGCCTAATTAAAATTTTAAAAATATTTTAAAGGTATAATATAAAATTTTTAAAATTTTGGGAATACCAAACCCCACTCTAGCTCCATACTCTATCCGTTTTTGCCCCTAGAATTCCTCTATCCATCCTGTACATGATTCAAAGAGACAGACGTCAAGTTCTTTTTCTTCTTCTCTGCGTAAAGCCCTCCCCACCTTTGGAGAAGTGGGGTTCTACTGCATAAACAAGCATTGCCTGATCTTTGTCGGAACTTTCAAAGCTCACGAGAACCTTCACTAATGATTCTAACTACTACTAACTAACCCTAAACTTCATGCTTTTTTGGTGCAAACCCTAAACTTTATGTTAAACAAACAGTAAAAACACGTCTCGTATTCAAGGAATTAAATTGCAACGGCAAAGAATATAAATTAGCCAATGGAATCGTGACTTTCGGAAAGGCAAAACCCACATTTAAAGGAGGGTTTCATTCAAAGGTAAGCACGATGTGGTTTGCTAATTAAATCTGTAGTTGCTGGCAAATTTATTACACCATTTACGTTACTCTATGTGCATGCTGGGTGTCGATAAGTCTTGAAACGCAAGCAATTGATGTCCGGTCTCAACTCTCATGCAAATTCAGGGTTGTGGAATCTTGTAAGAGACGTAACCAGTCATTGTTTACAAACGCAGCATTTAATAGTGGACATGGATCTAGCCTTTTAATTATTATTTGCAGACATTTTCGGTAATTAAACCCACATTACTTAATTTTTGATGTGATTGCTGGCTATATTTTTTGCGTGAGATATAAATCATCATCCATCATTGTTTTATGATGTTCAATTAGGTTGTCAACTTTAATTTTTTAAAATTTTAATTTATTATTTAGAATATATTGTTAATAAAAATACGAAAGAGTGATGATTTATTTAGGATCGAGCTTCAAGATTCGGGGTTTTGAGTTCAAATTAAAATGGATATATGAAAGAGTTTTGAGTTTGAATTTAGGTTCAAGCTTCAAGATTTAGGGTTTAGAAGTAAGTGTGTCGTATGTTTTTTTAATATCTAATATGATCTACTTAGTATATGTTCATTTTTATTAGCCTTCTGATAACGCACTACAGAGAAGTTGCTCAAATTTAGATATTTTAAAAATAAACATCATTTTTTACTAAAATCACTTGAACCATTCAAATCTCTTTCTCAAGTTCTCTTGATTGTACCACTTAAATTCTTAAACTACTTCGTGCCTACGTGATATTTAAGAAGACAATTAAAAATTTCTAACCACGGAAGTTTCGTCTAAACTTGAATCATCCAGTTTTACATTTGTTGTATAATTCATTGAATTAAACAACTTTTACAATTTTTTTTTATCTATTTGAACTTATTCTTCAGTAGTAAGCCAACAAATTCTAGCTAGTTACCTATCTCAACAAACTTAATTAATTATTCCCAAAATTAATTAAATCTTATAAAACTTTGCGTTATGTAATTAACTAAAACTTAATTAGTTACCTATCTCAACTGAAACTTTACAAGAAATAGTGAAGATTAAACAGGTTGAAACTGTTATGTAATTAACTAATTATTGTTGACTTTTAAAATATAACAATTGATTTTTTTAATCATATGTATCCAACTTAATTGTTGACTAATTTGGATCAGATACCGTGGAAACTCATAATGTGAGCGACTCTTCAAGTCCAATTTTCTCCACTCACAATGCTATGACTCGAGCCTCTTACCTTAAAAAAATAACATCTCATCCCACTAGACTAACTATTTGTTGGTTAATAATCGGTTCTTTGTTACTTAAATTTTCGGAATAACTATGTAAAATGTTTTGTTAAATATCTCAACAGTCGTATATAAAAACAAGGCAATTATTGCGTTGGAAATGGCTCTGCAATTATACTATTAACAGTAAGAGTAAACATATGCAGCCCTGCAAGTAGCAGAGAACAAATGGATCTAAAGAAGGTGATAGATACTGTACAGAAACACACACCGCTTAACTTCAGGAAAAAATGCAGTAAAAGTTTTCTGGAAAAGAGTTATATTTATTGCTGAAGATGGATCTGCCTTTTAGCTATGGTGGTCCAAATCCAATGGAGCTCCGCATTGCTCCCACATGGTCACGGAGTAATGTAATCTTCACTCATATTCTCATTAAACCATCACATGGAACATTACAGCTGAGTTTCAATCTTTCAACACATCATCATTCTTCTCATATTGCATACAGAATACAAAGATTTGAAGAAAAAAACAAACAAATATAAGTTATCTTTTTTTGGGATAGTTACGTATTTAGTACCCACCTATTCCTATGTTATTGTTTTAGTACCTCACTTATGTTTTTGACAAAATGGTATTTAACGTCATTTTTTATTTTTATTTTGATGTCTATAATTAAAAAATTAACAACATATTGATAAAGAGAGAAAAAAACACACGTGACATACAGAAACAATGAGAGAGAAAATTACACGTGGCAAATTGACATGCTATTTTATTCCTCCTAATCAATATGTCACATGTGTTTTTTATGATTTTAGTCGGTCATATGTAATTTTCTCTCTCCTAGTCGGTTTGCCGTTATTTTTTTAACGATAAGTACTAAAATAGAAACAAAACGTAACGTTATGTACTATTTTGTCAAAAAATATGTAGGTACTAAAATAATAACGCGAGAATAGTTGAGTTACTAAATATGTAGTTATCCCTTTTTGTGTTTTATTAACAGCATGTTTAGCATTAATCCCAGAAACTGATAACAAAATGGGTGTTGCATTTAACGGGAGCCACGATTGATTAGGCCATAATTACCTGCTCTGGTGCTAGCTCTTGGAAGATAAACTATTGATTCTGAAACTGAGCAAGTTTTTTTACAACAAAAATTAATGAATCCGAACCTATCACTGATACTCCTTGTAACCTTTGCTCCTGACGCTCTCCAGAATTTGTTCCCGTCGTCGTCTCTGTCGTCGGCGTCGTCCTTGGAACACTCAACCAACGCCGTGAAAAATGGGTCCTTCCGGAAACTCTCAGCAGCAGCGGCGGCGACGGTGGAGGCGGTTGAAGTTTTCTTCCGAGTTAGCAGACTTCCGAAAATGTTCTTCCTGGAGGTTGGTGGAGTGGCTGGTGGTGGCAGTGGCAGCAACTTGATGGATTCTTTCTTCTTGTGGTTCTGTAGCTTCTTTGGTATCCCTGGTAAACGTTCCCAAGAAAACGGTACGCCTGAAAACCGGACCGGAGCCACCGGACTGAGAGGCGAATCGTCTTGGAAATACGAAGATCCGAGTGAAGATGATAATGTTGCTGACGATGACGACGACGGCGATGACGAAGAGAACGAAGGCGTTCGCCGGGAAGAAGGGAATTTGGTGGCCGAAAGTATGGAGTCAAATTTTTGAGTGGAGGAAGAAGCCATAGCTATGGAGAAAAAGGAGGGGCAGGGGAGACCAGTTTGTGTTGGTATATGGTGGTACTTAGATTTTATATACTTTTTCTTTTATTTTAATATCTGCAATTATATATATATTTATACAGATTTATAATATCAACTTATTGCTTTTTATAAATATATAAAGAAAAAGGTAATATTATAATTAATATTAATTAACTAAAAATCGACCCCATGACAAATGGTCTAGGCATTGATGATAAAGCTTTAGGAAAGAAAAGGACTGAGCAGTGAGGGTAACTAAATTGGGGCGGCGGTGGTGATATAAAGACTATTATTTAGTTTTTTTAATATTTTAATCTCATTATAAATAGTATTTTAGTCTTATTTCATATATTAATAAATTTATATATATTTACAGTACTCGAATTTAAATTACTTATAAAAAAAATATACCACTATTTATTACTCCAACCATTCAATAGGTTCAATTTTGACTATTATTTATCATATTATATTTTTTTCACGATAATTAGTGTTATTTTTAGTAATCTTTAAAAATTTTAAAAATAAGTAAATATAAGATTCGTTATTATTTTAAATTTTATTTATTAAAAACTAAATTCCACTAATATATTTTTCATAATTTAATATAATTTTTATAAGAAATGGTTGACGAAACGAGCCGATCCGAATATGGGACCCTAACCCGATGCATATTGAATCAATTATAGTGTTGTTATTATTGTTATTTATTGGATGATTAACCCATTTAATAAATATTTCCTCAATTTTCTCTTAAAGAAAAAGAAAAAAAAAAGAATTCCATATTTATTCAAAAAGATAAAATAGTTATTTTATGTATTGTTCTGGATTTGAGGTTTGTGATTTTTGGTGTTGGATCATTTCATGTTCAATGATTTAGTGATTTGTGTTTAATTTAACCGCTGAGTTAAGTAGGTCATTTATTATCATAAGGAATCATAAAGAGAAAGAAAAGGGACCTATCACATCGATGGATTATAAAATTTAATATTACTTCTAAGCAATACCAATCAAATCGACCAAAAAGGTATGATTATGCTGTTGGATCATCTAATATTCATCTTGACAAGAAATTATCTACATAATATGATAAACTATGTATCACAAATACAAGGGCTATAGCTCAGTTGGTAGAGCACCTCGTTTACACGCAGCGCCAATGTTTTTCGTGAAGTCTATCATGCAAAAAAGAATTGATCCTTTTGAGAAATCAATGTCTTACTCCATTACTTTGAAAGAACAAAACAAGAGAACAATAGCGACAAATGGTTCGGTCCGATTCGGTGCCGTTTAGTTTAGGCGAGATCCGGCTAACCCATCGTTGATTTGAGATATTGATAGGGTGAATACCCAGTCTATTCAATGCTAGACATAATGAGTATAAGGACCTCAAAAATGCTCTTTTCGTCCTATGAATCTTAAGGTGTATGAAGTTTCATGTTTGATTTTTTAATCGGGATGATAGAGACTCCATTTAACTTAGGTTGATCTAGCCGAAGCGGACCTACGTCAAGATAACCCTTCCTTTCTTTGAAACACTTTTGGAGTGCTCTTTTATCAAGAATGAATCGAGCACACGGAACCATCTTCTTTTTTTTCTCTTAAAAAAATATATTATATGGTAGACTAGCCGATCTTTCTATCGCTTAATGAAAGAGCCCAATGCAAAAAAATGCATGTTGGGTCCTTGAAATAGGCCGAATCATTTTGATAATAATCGATTCGATCTGTTTTACCGAGAAGGTCTACGGTTCGAGTCCGTATAGCCCTATATTTTCTATTTTCTCTTTTATTAATTTTCAATATTCAAGAAATTAATAAAAATGAAAATAATATTCTTAAAACTAAAGCAAATTAAAACAATAAAGAATATCCAAATACAACTAAAAAATTTGTATAGTTTTTTTGCTAATTATTGTATTCTTTGTTGATTGAACTGTATCTTCCAGTTGCTTGGTTAAAATCATTCCCATATTTTACTGTCTGTAATCAAAGAGTTGGTGAGACTTCTTCCGGTATACCACCAAATTTGTGTGAATCCTTGAGTCAAAATTATGACACGAATCCGGTAAAGGTAAAAAAAAAAAAAAAAAAACCAACCTAATTCAACTCAACTCAAATCGAATCTAATATTGAGTCGCACGGATCTAAGAGCGCCTTAATTGTATGGATTTGTTGACACGATTGTATGTAATAATTAACACGTGAATTATTTTAAGTCCGGATAATATTAAATTTAATATTATTTTTTTTATTTTTACCTATATAACTCCTATTAGATTATTAAATATTTGAATCAAATCATGTTTTTTACACAAGAATTATTATGATTTAACATATAAATAACAATTTTGAACCCAACAAGTATTTTAATAGAAAAGCAGATAATGTTCATCTTAAGAGACTTATATTCAAATCAATTTGTTTGCAAAGTGTGTATGTATTGTCAAAGAATTAAAAATATATATTAACATATATTGCCTTGTAAGTACCTTAAGACTATTAAAAAAACATATAAATAACAAATTTACGTGAAATCATCGATCCCATTACAAAATGATAGTGAAATTAAAGTATATATAATATTTATGATTATATTACATGTATGTATTATAAATATTGGATTATATATATATGAGATGTTTTATGTTAACAAAAAAATGTTTATTACATTTTACAAGTTGTAAATTAAATTATATAAAAATTATAATTAATTTGAGTTCATTTTATTTTAGATATTTTTGGGTCATTTTGAGTTTAGATCATTTTCAATTTAAATTAATTTTGGGTCATGTTATTCAAGTTGTTGATTTTTCATGGTCAAATCGATCATATTTGAATTTAGATTAATCAAGCCAAAATCTTAAATTTAGGTCAAAATTGACCCGTCTAATTTTTATTAAATTCAAATATTTGGCAATATCTAAATCCAATGACATAATTAGATATCAAAAAAACTATATTCAAATTCACTATTTTTATAAAAAAAGGTTTAATATACAAATAGCCTTTGAAATATTTTTTCTATTGACGTAAGTATCTAAAGTGTTTTTTTGTTAACAATTCTATGTCATTGTTTCTATTTTTTAACCCCACATGTTAAATGATGACATGACAAACTCACGTAAGATCATAGTCGAATTTATTGGATAAGTTTGAGGTTTGGAGCCCTCTAATTTTTTTTAAACACAAATATAATGAGATTGTTATTATTTGGGCCTCCAATTTTCTATTCATTTAAAAATTGTTCCATGTTTTTATGATAAAATTAGACTTTACTTTATGATCTTGGTTTATGGCTTCATCACTATATAAGATTACATGGCAAAAATGTAAATAATTCAAAAGAAATCAATTAAAAACAATGTTATTTTGTCAACAATTTCTAAGTGATTAAAACTTTCACTTGACATCAATCTCTCCTCTAAGTCGTAGATTCTAAACTTTTTAGGATCAATTTTTTTTTAGGTAAAAATTGTTCAACAAAAAATGTTTTTTTATGATATTTTTAGACTTTACTAAGTAAAAATTAAAAAAATATCAAATATATTTTAAAATATTTATTTTATATTTTTGAATTTTTATGTTTTTGTTGTGTGACACTACCAAAATATATATTTTACATTCTCTTCCAGTATCATGTCATCACGTTAGACACATTAGATGGAAGACATATATAGTAAAAATTGGTAACAATAAAAACGTTACAGTGAAAACTAACTAAAAGATTGTTTAAGGATGAAAGTAAACAAGTGTCATACCGGTGTTTTATAATTACACAATTTAAAATTATAAATATCCAACTGATCATAACATTTAAATATCTTTCAAATTATTGATTAATAAAACGAATCAAATACGGCGAAAAGACAATAATATTGTAGCTGAAATTATTATTTTTAAATATGTTTTAGGACTGATTATTTTCAAAATTATAGTTGTTTACTATTCAAGTAAGAAGTCAGAGTGAGAACAATCCGATTTTAAATATTATTTTGATGAGAAAATAATAAACAAATAAAGTCGGAGGGAGAGCAATCCGACTTTGAACAGTATTTTACACTAAAGTTGGAGGAAGAGCAATCCGACTTTGAACAGTACCCATAATTTTTTAATATTTTTTGGTAAAATACTATTCAAAGAAGGAAAAAAACTTTGGTCTTTTAATTCAAACAGTAAACTACAATAGATCTGAAAATAATTTGGCGAGAACCATATTTTGAGGGGGAAAATAAAACCACAATATTGTGATAATTTTGCCATAAAGTATTTTATACTACTTGTTCATTTTATGGTTTATATATAAGATTTGTGAGTCTTTTTCTAATAATATATTTTTTTAAAGTTTAAACTCAAATTTTATTTTAAAAAATAATACATTTTTTCATTACACTCAACACTTATTAATAAATAAAATATATTATAATATACCATATCCGACACTTATAATAAAAAAATCCCGAACTCGATAATAAGCCTAAAATATTTTGAATAGCCTATTTACTAGAGTGTAACTCTATAATAATCACAAAATATTAAAATATACTACGGCTTTAAAAATTAATCATTACATATAATTTAAACTTAAAATTGTATACAATTATCAAATTGTTTTTTTTATTTTTTTATTCTTTATAATTTATGAATTTTAGACCCAATAAAAATATTTTTTCTTCTTTTAAAATTTTCTTTTTTTTTCTTTCCTATCTTCTCTTAAGAATAAATATAATTTGTCAAAAAAATTGTATATAGTTTGTTTGTTCAAAAAATAGTTTGTAACTAAAAAAACAAAAACATCGCTTTGTGAAATTCGGAAGCGGAGTTCTCGAAACACGAAGATGACACGTAATAGCGTGTTTTTTTATTTAAGAAAAGGGTATAAATATATATAATTAACTTAGGGGATAAGTATACACAAAAAAGTCAAAATTGTGGACCTTAGAATTTAAAAGGGAAAAGCAGATCCAAACATATATATTCGATATGAACAGAAAAGTGTTTCTGATTTTATTCTGTTTCATAGTTGCTCTGTGTTGTTTGATCGAAATGGCTGAATCTGCAGATGATACGAAATCATCGACCTCGTTGTCGCCGGCGGCGGTCCACATCATTTACACCGAGAAGCCTCAGGATGAGCAGCCTGAAGCCTACCATCTCCGAACCCTCGCATCCGTCCTCGGAAGCGAAGAAGCTGCTAAGGACGCCCTGATCTACAGTTACAAGACAGCTGCCAGCGGCTTCTCCGCCAAGCTTACTCCCGAACAGGTTGCCGAGATATCAAGTACGCGCCTTATTACTTTTATGTTTTTCCAAAAGTAAATATTATTAGCTTATTATTGTTATCAATCACTATTTTCTTTTCTTCTTCTACTAAGAATTAGGAGTAGCATGCGAACTTAAAATATTAAGTTCCTGAATTAAGAATCAGGATTAGCATGCAAACTTGAAAAAAATTAAGTTCCTGAATTAACAATCAGGATTAGCATGCGGTCTTGAAGAAGGGAAAAATTATAACAAATAGCAGAAATGAAAATGCTTCAAGAGTCTTTAGTTCATCCAAAATAAATTGGTTTTTGGTTTTTCTCGGTAAAGTGTCTTTTTATATATTTTCTGGATGAATAATCTTCTATTAGTAAAATGAAAATACCAGTGTGGAAATTATTCAACTTCTCATGCAATCCATCATTG
>JAGYYJ010001955.1:0-60366 GCA_019671005.1 Hibiscus mutabilis | reverse complement strand
CAAATTATCCCTAATCATGACTAAAAATAAACCTAACATGTCACAACTACAAGGCATGGAACACAAACACATATTACAAAAATGTACATATTACCATAAGACACATTGTAACGTACGCAAAATATAGCATTATACATGACCAAGAAAATATATCAACACATAGCCTAAAAACAAAGAAAACATGCAATACATGCTGAAAATATAAAACAGGTTGTGTTCGAGCAAACTCAAATATCAATCTAATACGTGTGATACGAATAACCGAACGAACGCATAAAGATACATAACCACCATAAAATTAACACACATATACATGTAAACATGAAAATACAAAGCATATACGAGAGATATATGAAAAGGCAAAGGCTACATCAACATACACGATTATAGTAAACGAACATAAATATTTACATTTGGCATCAGGATTGAAATGAAAAGAAATAAACATAAGGAACAGAAATTAAAGGACAATAATATGCTATTTAGGGATGAAAATGCAAACTAAACAAAACCTAAAAGGACCAAAACTGTAATTGGACCAAGGGGCAGGCTTGAAGTGAAAAATCCAAAAACGCGGGATGGTTAAGGGGGTAATTTTACCATTTAAAACCTGAATTCGGTTAATTTAGTGATCAAATCGAAATAAAACAGAAAAGAAAAAAGACCGGAATTGTAATTAACCCATGCGGCGAGCTCAAAACGAAAATATAGGGGACAAGGGAGGATTTATGATGCAATTAGACCATTTTTATTTTATTTTGGGTCTATAAGACCCGATAATCAGGCCCCTGGTTTCATTTTTCCTTTCATTTTTTTTGTAAGTGAGAGATAGCTCTCTTCTTCCCTCTATTTCGCTCTTAAACCCGAAACCCAAACCCAGAAACCAGTAAACCGCCACCGTATCCTCCACTACCGTTCGCCGCTAACCGGCACCGGCGAGCCAAAAAACCTCCAAAATAACCCTTGTTTCAACCCGAACTCGAATCCAAACTTAGATTTAAATCAAAACTCCCCTTTTTTTCTAGATCTAAGAAAACCCGGAAGCGAAAACTACCCCTTTAAGAAAACCGAGACCGAAGGACGTCCCCCTCTTTGACCGGCTCACCATATTTAGGCTTGTTGCCGGTGGGGGAAATTGACTACTGATAAGTGTTCAAAAGTACTATTTTTCTTACCCTTTTTACTCATATTATTGTTAGACTTAGGCTCATATTAGTTGCATAGTTAGCCATTCATGCATTAATCCATGTTTTTTTCAATGTTACTCAAACTCCTCTCAAAGAAGGACTTTGGCCTAGCCCTATAAATAGCAAGGAGATTTCACAATCCAAGAGAGAGAGCAAGAGGGAAATTTCTGAAGTCCAAGAGGGCAAGAGGAGAGAATTTTCGACAAGCATCAAGGGCAAGGAGGATTTCGAAAGCAGCTCTTTCTTTCTTCTTTTTCTTTGTTCGATTAGGTTCATGCTAATTAATTATCTTGTGTTTTTTTTGAACCCAGCCATGAACTAAATTTACTTGGCTATGGTTATTGTGTTTTTGTGGTTGTGAGAAACTATTGGTTTTTGTTTAGGTAATAAGAGTTTGCACTTTTCTATTTCAAGGTTTATTCATTCTGATTCTTATTATTGTTTATGAGTGAATTGGGAGAGATCTCGTGATTTCATCCATTTATCTAATATCGGGAGAGTTAGATTCAAGAAACGAATGAATATGATCTTTATTCAATCCAATGATGGTGAAGATTAATCCGCTTAGGAATAAGTTAAGGATTTCAACGGCTAAGAGGAGAGCAAGATTGGTTGTTGTTCACCCTTGATTCACGCAGGATGTATTATCAAGGCATGCACAAGTAGCTAGAGTTTCACTTAGGATAAGAAGAAACCATTGAAGAACGCCCACCAACCTTGAAGTTGCTGCCCACGCCAAGTAGTTGCCCAAACTAGTCGCCTGTGCAACCATCAATTAGCTGCCAGGGCAACCCCACAGTAAGTCGCCACGGCAAACGAGAGCGCCCGCACTCTTTTACCAAGACAATCCAATCGGGCTATCACACCTCAACTCACGATAACCTAGCCTATCTCTCTCAATTGAATTCATCTTTTCTTTTACTTTATTGCTTTCTAGATTAGTTTAGTTAAAACTTCTATAATCCTTTACTTGTGTTTTTACTTTTACAAGGCAAGAGACTAGATTCTTGAAGTGGCACCAACTCTGAGACGATATCTTTTATACTATAACTTGCATGACGTGGCACTTGCACATTTATTTGTGTAGCACTTATTACGCAAACAAGTTTTTTGGCGCCGCTGTCTTGGCATACTATTTTTTACTTTCTTGCACTTTCTTTTATTTTTCTTGTTTAAAATTCAAAGGGCTAACAAACTTTGGTTTTGCATTGGTATATGACCAGTATGAGACCGACTTCACCGTAATATCCCTTTGATCCGTAAATCGAACGAACCTTACAAAGACTTAGACGAAGGATAAGAGAAGCAATGGCAAATCAAGACGGCAATATGAATCAAGATGTTCGAGCAGAGGAGGAGTGATTCTTGCACCAAAATGTAACTATTCGAGACTATCTTGAAGAAGATCTTGATGGACTTAACCCAGAGTTGTCGCACCAAATTGAAGCCACCACTTTGAGTTGAAACCGTAATGTTTAATATGATCAACACAATAGGTCAATTTGGCGGCTCAAAGAATCAAGATGCACGACAACATCTCAAATCTTTCCTCGAGATTTGCAACTCGCTCAAGATACACGGAGTCACCCCGATGTCCTACGATTAAGATTATTCCCTATTCACCGAGGGATAGGGCGAAAGCATGGTTGAATAGCATTCCCGCCGATCCATAGCATCTTGACTGATCTTTGTCGTGATTTCCTTGCTAGATTTAATCCTACAAATTTGATCGATAAGCTTCAGAACGACATTACTTTTTTCGGCAGTGCAGATGATGAATCCATGTACGAGGCTTGGGAGCGATATAGAGAACTTCTACACAAATGCCCTACACGGATTCCCGTGTGGGACTCAAGTAACAATGTTTTACAACGCCGTGAATACACCAACAAGGATGATGCTAGATGCCTCGCAACGGCATACTCCTAGATAAGTCACCGAAGAAGCAATGCAAATTTTAAACAGTCTGGCCAAGAATGATTATCAATTCCCATCTACTAGAAGAGGAGGAGTTAGACGCTGCCCACAATACATGAACTAGGATCATCGATTCACTTTCGCACACTTGGCCGCTTTAACCAAGATGGTCCGTAACATGCAAAAACCAAACAACACACATGAAGTCAAGGTAATGGATTCTTTTGTGAGTTATGTGGTGATAACCATAATTCTTCCAATGTATGCAAATCCGAATCTAGCTTCTATGTGGGGAATTACAATCGGGCAACAACATGATGTCCAATACATACAATCCAAATTTTGGAAGAAGCACCCAAATTTTTTTCATGGAGTAATCCCAACAATGCTCTAAACCCGTAACAATCGTAATGCACAAGCATCGGGATTCCAAAGAAATATGCCACGGCAAATGATGCCGCAAAGAACAACCGACAACATCTAGTTCTTGGAAAATTTCAAATGCTTATGATGAAAAATCAATCTTATATGGCTGAGAATAGTAATTTACAAAAAAGAACTGATGCTTTTATTAACAGACTGATGAGATTGCAAAACCAAGAGGCGGCAATCAAATCATTGGAAAATCAAGTCGACAATTTGCTCAAAATCAACACTAGACCACAAGGAGGTTTACCTAGCGATATCAAGTCGCAAGAGGAACTGCCATGAGCAATGTAAGGCAATCACCACCAGAAGTGGCCAACAACTTAGAGAGGTTCAAACCCGCCACAAACAAAACCTCCAAAAAGATCAAGACGAACCTAGCGCAAAGCCTCGATGTCAACCAGAATTGCCGCGCAACCGCAATAAACATGCCTCGGCAAACCGACGATAAAGACGCCGCAACAACTTGCGATAAGCATGCCTCGCAAACCCCAGCTGATAACGCCTCGGCAACCCAGTATGTCCCCGCAATGCCGCCAATCAGGTTTCAAACCAATGAAAGGATCGAAGATATCCGACTTCCACCACCATTCCCACAAAGGTTGAAGCGACAAAAGCAAGAATACCAATTCAAGAAGTTTCTGATATCCTAAAGCAAGTCCACATCAACTTGCCATTGGTGGAAGCAATTGAACAAATGCCAAACTATGCCAAGTTTCTAAAGACATTGTGTCCAAGAGAACAAGGCTAGAGAGTTTGAAACAATTGCCGCAACAGAGGGATGCATGGCAATGTTGCACAATCGTATGCCACCCAAGTTGAAGGATCCCGAAGTTCACAATACCCTGCTCTATTGGAAATCACTATGTCGGGAAAGCACTATGCGACCTAGGGGCTAGCATAAACTTGATGCCTAAATCGGTTTTCCAAAAACTAGAATCGGGAAGGCAAGACCTACAACAGCTATGCTGCAAATAGCCGATGATCCTATGTGCATCCGTAGGGAAAATCGAGACATACTGGGTAAAAGTTGATAAATTTATTTTTCCCGCGACTTTATTGTTTTGGATTGTGAAGGTATTGAGCATGCACCTATCATTCTCGGGAGACCATTCCTAGCAACAGAGAACCTTGATTGATGTTGAAAAGGAGAACTCACAATGAGGGTGAATGACCAGCAAGTTAAACTAAATGTGTTCCAAACACTAAGGCATGCCGATGATCCGTAAGAATGCCAACTACTTCATGCCACGGCAGAGTTTAACTTCGATGAGGAATTTAGTTGCCTCGCAACTACATTGCCGATCAAGAGGAACCCGAGGAGTATGAAGAACCGGCCGATGAGGAACAACCAGAAGAGGCAAATTGGCTAGTCAATCGACTGTGTACATACTTTGAACCACCGACTACTCTGTAAGGAAGGTAAGATCGAAAAACCCTCTATTGAAAAACCACCACCTTGAGTTGAAACAATTGCCGAGCAACTAAAATATGTATACTTAGGGACCGATAATACATTACCTGTAATTATTTCTTCTAAGTTACAGCCTGAGCAGAAAAGAAGAGAAGCGATCAAGATGTTGAAGCTAGCTACATAAAAGGCAATAGGGTGGACAATTGCCGACTTGAAGGGAATTAGCCCGCAAAAATGCATGCACAAGATCTTGTTGGAAGATGATCACAAACCTTCAATTGAGGCCCAGAGGAGACTGAATCATGCCATGAAAGGGGTTGTAATGAAAGAAATCATCAAGTGGCTTGACGCCGCATTATATACCCTATCTCCGATAGTACGTGGGTAAGTCCGCACAATGTGTACCAAAAAGGGAGGTATAATAAAGGGTAAGCAATGAAAATAATGAACTTATCCCAACCAGATCAGACCGCTGAGGGGTTTGTATGGACTATCGAAAGCTAAACAAAGCCACTAGGAAAGATCACTTCCCATTACCCTTTATTGATCAAATGCTTGACCGCCTTGCAAAAAACCCTTTTATTGTTTTCTTGATGGTTATTCAGGTTACAATCAGATTGCCATAGCACCGTAAGATCAAGAAAAGACAACCTTCACATGCCCATACGGTACTTATGCCTTCCGGCGATGCCGCTCGATTGTGTAACGCCCCGCAACCTTCCAAAGATGCATGATGGCACTTTTTTTCGCATATGGTCAAGACTTCCTTGAGATCTTCATGGATGATTTTTCGGTTTTTGGTAATGACTTCGACGGCTGTCTCGCAATTTAGAGAGGGTGTTGGCAAGATGCTAAGAAACGGATTTAGTCCTCAATTGGGAGAAATGCCACTTTATGGTAGATGAAGGAATAGTGCTCGCCACAAGATTTCATCCAAGGGAATTGAAGTAGACAAAGCCAAGGTGGACGGATCGAGAGATTACCCCACCAAATTCGGTTAAAGGAATTCAAGTTTTCTGACATGCAGTTTTTTTACAGAGGTTCATTCATAATTTTTCTAAAATCACTAAACCCTTGTGTAATCTGCTTGAACAGATAAAGTCTTCGATTTTGATGATTCTGCACTCAAGCATTTGAAACCCTAAAGAAAAAGCTTGCCTCGCACCCATTGTCGTTCCACCACCGATTGACGCTACCTTTGAGCTCATGTGTGATGCAAGTGATTTCGCAGAGGAGCAAAAATCTAGGCCAACGCACAAGACCTTCTTCCATGTGATATACTACGCTAGTAAAACTCTTAATGATGCTCAAGTGAATTACACAACAACGGAGAAAGAGTTACTAGTCAGTAGTTTTCGTGATTTGACAAGTTCCGATCCTATTTAATTGGTACAAAGGTAATTGTTCATACGGACCATTCGCAATCAAATACTTATTTGCTAAAAAGGATGCTAAACCTCGCTTGATTCGCTGGATATTACTTTTACAAGAATTTGATATTGAAATTAAGGACAGAAAAGGAACAAAAATCAAGTGGCCGATCACTTATCACGCTTTGGAACGCAATAGGAGGAGGACGCGATCTAGAGATATGCGATGCATTCCCGATGAACAAATTTTAATTGCCTCGCAAAACCCTGACGCCTGAAACCTTGACCCATGAACCCCGACGCCATGACGCAACCAACCATGATGCACACGCCGCAACTCTCGACGCCGCAGCAGCCTTTTTTGACGCCACACGCCGCAATTTTGGGAGCAGACACCACGGCAAAGACATGCCCCGCAATACCCTCGCACGCAGATTTAGTTAACTTCCTTGTTTGTGGTATTTTTCCTTATGGCATTACTCACCAAGGGAAGAAGCGGTTCCGCCATGATGCTAAGCATTACTTTTGGGACGAGCCTCTTTGTTTAAACAATGTGCAGATCAAAGTTATACGCCGATGTGTCCTCAAGAAGAGCAACAAATGTACTCCGCAATGCCATTCTTCACCCTATGGAGGACATTTTGAGGAACTCGCATCACGCCAAAGTCTTGCAATCCGTTTGTATTGGCCAACATTGTACAAAGATGCCCAAGACTTTTACAAGCAATGTGATCGCTGCGTGAGGACGGCAATATCTCTAGACGACATGAGATGCCACCCGCAACATCATCGAGGTGGAACTGTTCGATGTATGGGGATCGATTTTATGGGACCTTTCCCATCTTCATTCGCAACCTCTACATCTTACTTGCGCCGCCGACTATGTGTCTAAATGGGTAGAGGCAGCTGCAGCTCCCAACGACGATTCCAAGACCGCAACGATTCCCGCAGAAAAACATATTTACACGGGTTTGGGATGCCGAGAGCAATTATCAGCGACGGGCAAGCATTTTGACAATGTACTAATTGCCAAGATGTTGCAACGCTCGCATATCACACAAGATCGCCACGGCATATCACCCACAAACCAACGGGCAAGCAGAAATTTCCAACCGGGAGTTGAAGGGAATACTGAGAAAGTTGTAAATCCTCAAGGAAGGATTGGTCATTAAGACTAGATGACGACTTTGGGCATATCGCACCGCATTCAAAACACCATTAGGTATGTCCCCTTCCGACTTGTCTATGGTAAAACATGTCATCTACCGTGGAAATCGAGCACAAGGCGACCGGGCAATCAAGACCGTGAATATGGATTGGGAAAGTGCCGACAAAAGCGCTTGATGGATCTCAATGAGATAGAAGAATTTCGCACTCGCCATAACAATGCACGAAATCTACAAGGAGAAAACAAAGCGATGGCATGACAAGAAACTATTGCCACGGCAATTCACGCCAGGCAACTAGTTCTCCTATTCAATTCTCCAAAACTTTTTTCCCGGAAAGCTGAAATCAAGATGGTCGACCCATTTGAAGTCGCAAACCATTCTCCCATGGTGCCGTGATAATCAAGTCCATCTCTCGACAACCATGAATTCAAAGTTAATGGACAAAGATTGAAGCACTACAATGGTGCCCATGTGGAACGAATAAGGAAGTGGTCAATTTAGAGATGCATGAGCATGCTCTCCCTTTTGATATTTTTATTTTTATTTTTTTTTTTTTTTTTTTTTTTTTTATTTAATTATTTATTTTTTTTTTTTTTTTTTTTTTTTTTTTTTTTTTTATTTTGCCGATTATTAGTAGTTTTAGGATAGATTTTTTTATTCAAGTCTAAGAATCCTATTACACATCTTTATTTATTTTCTTTATTAGTTTATCTTTAATTTTAATCCTTATTTGATTTGTTTTTGAATTGTAGGAAAAGAAGTTCAAGATAAAGAAGGAATTTAAACCAAGTAGGAAAACATCTTCAACAAGGAAACTAATGGGCTGAATCTAAGGCTTATATAAAGCCTCCAATTCATCCTAACCAAAAAACCCCTTGTCGAAAAAAAATTCTACAAAACCCTAAACCCTTTTTTCGCTTTTCCCCAATCCCAACCACCTATCTTTCTATAAAACCCATCACCCTTAACCTATTCCTACTTTCTATCTTGCAACTTTTTAGTTTCTTTTTTTCTTTTTTTTTTTTTTACTCACAACCAAGATCATACATGGCATCCAAGATTAAACTTTAGTTCATCCAAGTTCCTCCAAAGAACCAAGATACAAGAAGTTTGCTACACCGGGTGGTTCAAGAAAGATTTCAATCCAAGTTTGAAAGCCGAAGATTCATGAAGAACAAGGCTTTGAATACTCCAACTCTCATCAAGATTTCGCCTTGAACCATTCATCTTCAAGAGGATTGCACATCAAAAGTGGCAAATCTTTTGCCATCAACCGAACCGGGTAACATCTCATGGGTAAGAGAATTTATGCTCACTCACCTAACCCGGATAATCCTTATGTTTTTGTTCGTGATAAGGCCATACTTATAAGTCCCGAAAGCATCAACACCTTTTACGGACTTTACATTGAGAAGGACGAGCATCAAGCCTTCGCTGACCAAATCAATCCCAAGCAACTCGACAAGGTGCTTCAAGAACTCACTCAACCGAAACTCATTGAACGACGGTAAATACAAGGGCATCGTAAATCGCTTTCGCTTAAAAACCGAGGCAAAACTATGGAATAAGTTTGTTAAAACTTTTTAATGCCCTCCACACACAATACTACCGCTGATATACCACGCCTTTTGCTCATACATTCTATTTTGCATAATCGCATCATTAACATTGGAAAATTATTTGTGATGAGATTTTTGTATGCAGCTCAAAAGATAAGGGTTATCTTTTTCTTCCCTTGCTTAATTTCTAATCTTTGCAAGGAGATGCATGTCCCGAGTGAGTCCACCGATGAAAAGGCCCTACCTAAGTCTGGTTGAATCAAGCACTAATCCGAAAGCTAATGGGAGAGGCACCGAGATTCTTCAAGGCCTCCAATTGTCACGGCAAACTCCCGCCGCCACGGGGAATCCCTAATGCCCACCTAACGCCAGGGCAACTCGCCATTAATCCCGGACACTTTGAAGCACTTTTGCACCCATTGGCAAGCCGCCAAGGCAAATTGAAGATCGGCAACTAATGTTCATGCGGTACATGAAGGAGCACAACAATGCCATCACCCAAGTCATCCTAGAAAAGTACCCGACAATCGTGGTGCCGCTTTCCCAATCTTTCCCGCCGAGATCCTTGCCCCGCAACCAATGAAGCCGACGCCACGGCAACCAACAAGCAAGATGACACGGCAACCAACCCCAAGATGCCAATGCAACCAAAGCCATCCCGCAACCACCGCAAAAGCCAAAGGTAAAGCACCTATGCCCAATCAACTCCTACGGAATCATTTTCTGATTTTTTCAGATTCGACGAGTCCTCCATTGAACCAATAAAGACCGCACTAATTGAATCCTCCAAACGAAAAAAGCCATTGACATTGATGAAGAGGATGATGAGGACAACCCCGCACGAGGATCGATTCCACCACCGCAACAAGAAAACAACCATCGCGCTCAAGCAAGAAAATCAAGACGCCAACTAGAAGGAAACTAATCATCTACGATGACGAACTCCTGAGTAAGTCCTCGATGCATTTTTATTTTTTTTTTTTTTTTTTATTTTTTTTATGCATGCATTGAGGACAATGCCTCACCTGAGTTTGGGGGATTGTTATTAGTAATTACCATGTTTAGTTACATTAATCTTAAGTATTACATTTAGGATACATAAATTGCTTGCCATGCCTTTAATTGGAACAAGAATTGCTTAGATTTGATGAATATTCAATGATGACTTTACCACAATGCACTTAATTGATAGAATTTTTATTCTAGGATAACCATGGAAAAAAAAACTAGAATTTTACTATGATGCTAAATTTGATGAAACACTGCTGTGGTTTGATTGATTTAAGGAGTTCTAGTAAACTTAGGTTGATAATTAACAAATTGGGGGATTAGAATAAAAATGGATGAATGCTAGAGGTGCCCAAAATTGGCTCTAGCATATGCTAAAAAAAAATTGATCACTAGAGGTGCCCAAACTGCTCTAGGAGGTGTTAAAAAAAAATTTAACTAGAGGTGCCCAAACCGCTCTAGTCGATTAAATTAACTTAAGAAAACTAAAAATAAAACACTAGAGGTGCCCAAATTGGCTCTAGTTAAAACATGTTAAAAAGAACCCAATGAAGTAATTTGAAAACCTATTGTTTGCATAGAATCCGAAAATCAACTTGCACACAACTCCGCACACACTCACAAGCATTATAGTTTGATTCCGAGTAACTCCTCGCTTTTCAAAATAAAAAGCCAATCATACTTTGTGCCCCGCCGTAGAATTGAAATCAAGTTCAAAGCTAAGTTTGTGAAAATTTGAAGTCTTGGGTGTAATTATGAGTTTGCATTGCTTGAGGACAAGCAATAGTTCGAGTTTGGGGGTGTGATAAGTGTTCAAAAGTACTATTTTTCTTACCCTTTTACTCATATTATTGTTAGACTTAGGCTCATATTAGCTGCATAGTTAGCCATTCATGCATTAATCCATGTTTCCTTCAATCGCTGAGCTTGATTACATAACTTGGTGATTTTTGTGGAAATAGATGCTGCTTTGGTGTGTTTTTTGTGTGTGTATGTGCAGGATCACTTGCCAAAGCAATGCCGAGCTAGTTGCCGTGGCAATGCATGAAGGATATGCCGAGCTAGTTGCCGTGGCAATGCATGAAGGAGACGCTGACGAGCCACAGCTGCCATGGCATTTGTTGTCGACAAAGACCAAAAGCAATGGATGTCGAAATTAATGACTTTACAAGCCCAAGATGACATGGAGCAAGGCCCAAGCCCAAAGGAATTTGATTGCCATGCAGAGATTAAAGAAGAATTAAATTCCAAGAAGATAGAGAAGTTCTAATAGAATAAAATTATAATAAAGAATTATATTCTTTAAAGATAATTTAATTCCAACTCAAACTCCTCCTCAAAGAAGGACTTTGGCCTAGCCCTATAAATAGCAAGGAGATTTCGACAATTCAAGAGAGAGAGGGAAAGAGGGAAATTCCAAGAAGTCCAAGAGGGAAGAGAGGGCAGAGAGAATTTTCGACAAGCATCAAGGGCAAGGAGGATTTCTTCTTTCCTTCATCTTTGTGTCGATTGGGTTCATGCTAGGGATTAATTATCTTGTGTTTTTTTTGGAACCCAGCCATGAACTAAATTTACTTGGCTATGGTTATTGTGTTTTGTGGTTGTGAGAAACTATTGGTTTTTGTTTAGGTAATAAGAGTTTGCACTTTTCTATTTCAAGGTTTATTCATTCTGATTCTTATTATTGTTTATGAGTGAATTGGGAGAGGATCTCGTGATTTCATCCATTTATCTAATATCGGGAGAGTTAGATTCAAGAAACGAATGAATATGATCTTTATTCAATCCAATGATGGTGAAGATTAATCCGCTTAGGAATAAGTTAAGGATTTCAACGGCTAAGAGGAGCGCAAGATTGGTTGTTGTTCACCCTTGATTCACGCAGGATGTATTATCAAGGCATGCACAAGTAGCTAGAGTTTCGACTTAGGGATAAGAAGAAACCATTGAAGAACGCCCCGCCAACCTTGAAGTTGCTGCCCACGCCGCCAAGTAGTTGCCCAACTAGTCGCCTGTGCAACCATCAATTAGTTGCCAAGGCAACCCCGCTGCAGTAAGTCGCCACGGCAACCGAAGTTGCCCGCACTCTTTTACCAAGACAATCCAATCGGCTATCACACCTCAACTCACGATAACCTAGCCTATCTCTCTCAATCGAATTCATCTTTTCTTTTACTTTATTGCTTTCTAGATTAGTTATTAGTTAAACTTCTATAATCCTTTAATTGTGTTTTTACTTTTACAAAGGCAAGGGAGACGAGATATCTTTATACTATAACTTGCGACGTGTATACTTGCACAATTTATGTAGCACTTATTACGCGCAACAAGTTTTTGGCGCCGCTGTCGGGATTGGCAATAGCGACTTTGTTTTTACTTTCTTGCACATTCTTTTTATTTTTCTTGTTTAAAATTCAAAGGGCTAACAAACTTTGGTTTTGCATTGGTATATGACCAGTGGCAAGACCGACTTCACCGTAATATCCTTTGATCCGTAAATCGAACGAACCTTACAAAGACTTAGACGAAGGATAAGAGAAGCAATGGCAAATCAAGACGGCAATATTAATCAAGATGTTCGAGCAGGAGGAGGAGTGATTCTTGCACGAAATGTAACTATTCGAGACTATCTTGAAGAAGATCTTGATGGACTTAACCCAGAGTTGTCGCACCCAAATTGAAGCCGACCACTTTGAGTTGAAACCGTAATGTTTAATATGATCAACACAATAGGTCAATTTGGCGGCTCAAAGAATCAAGATGCACGACAACATCTGAAATCTTTCCTCGAGATTTGCAACTCGCTCAAGATACACGAGTCACCCCCGATGTCTTACGATTAAGATTATTCCCTATTCACCGAGGGATAGGCGAAAGCATGGCTAAATAGCATTCCCGCCGGATCCATAGCATCTTGGACTGATCTTTGTCGTGATTTCCTTGCTAGATTTAATCCTACAAATTTAATCGATAAGCTTCAGAACGACATTACTTCTTTTTTTCAAAGTGCATGATGATGAATCCATGTACGAGGCTTGGGAGCGATATAGAGAACTTCTACATAAATGCCCTCTACACGGATTCCCGTGTGGGACTCAAGTGACAATGTTTTACAATGCCGTGAATACACCAACAAGGATGATGCTAGACGCCTGCAAACGGCATACTCCTAGATAAGTCACCGGAGGAAGCAATGCAAATTTTAAACAGGCTGGCCAAGAATGATTATCAATTCCCATCTACTAGAAGAGGAGGAGTTAGACGCTGCCACAATACATGAACTAGGATCATCGATTCACTTCGCACACACTTGGCCGCTTTAACCAAGATGGTCCGTAACATGCAAAACCAAACAACACACATGAAGTCAAGGTAATGGATTCTTTTTGTGAGTTATGTGGTGATAACCATAATTCTTCCAATGTATGCAGAATCCGAATCTAGCTTCTATGTGGGGAATTACAATCGGGCAACAACATGATGTCAAATACATACAATCCAAATTGGAAGAAGCACCCAAATTTTTCATGGAGTAATCCCAACAATGCTCTAAACCGTAACAATCAGAATGCACAAGCATCGGATTCCAAAGAAAATATGCCACGGCAATGTATGCCGCAAAGAACAACCGACAACATCTAGTTCTTTGGAAAATTCTCTAAATGCTTTTATGATGAAAAACAATCTTATATGGTGAGAATAGTAATTTCAAAAAAGAATCGATGCTTTTATTAATAGACCGAGATGAGATTGCAAAACCAAGAGGCGGCAATCAAATCATTGGAAAATCAAGTCGGACAATTTGCTCAAAATCAACACTAGACCACAAGGAGGTTTACCTAGCGATACCAAGTCGCAAGAGGAACTCGCCATGAGCAATGTAAGGCAATCACCACCAGTAAGGGCAACAACTTAGAGAGGTTCAAACCCGCTCACAAAACAAAACTCCACAAAAAGATCAAGACGAACCTAGCGGCAAAGTCTCGATGCTGAACCAAGAATTGCTGCGCGCAACCGCAATAAGCATGCCTCGGCAACCATGACGCCCGCCGCAACTGCGATAAGCACGCCTCGGCAACCCCATTGATAACACATCGGCAACCCAGATGTCCCCGTAATGCCGCCAATCAGGTTTCAAACCAATGAAAAGATCGAAGATATCCGACTTCCACCACCATTCCCACAAAGGTTGAAGCGACAAAAGCAAGAATACCAATTCAAGAAGTTTCTTGATATCCTAAAGCAAGTCCACATCAACTTGCCATTGGTGGAAGCAATTGAACAAATGCCAAACTATGCCAAGTTTCTTAAAGACATTGTGTCCAAGAGAACAAGGCTAGGAGAGTTTGAAACAATTGCCGCAACAGAGGGATGCATGGCAATGTTGCACAATCGTATGCCGCCCAAGTTGAAGGATCCCGGAAGTTTCACAATACCCTGCTCTATTGGAAATCACTATGTCGGGAAAGCACTATGCGACCTAGGGGCTAGCATAAACTTGATGCCTAAATCGGTTTTTCAGAAACTAGGAATCGGGAAGGCAAGACCTACAACAGCTTATGCTACAGCTAGCCGATGATCCTATGTGCATCCGTAGGGAAAAATCGAGACATACTGGGTAAAAGTTGATAAATTTATTTTTCCCGCTGACTTTATTGTTTTGGATTGTGAAGCGATGAGCATGCACCTATCATTCTCGGGAGACCATTCCTAGCTTACAGGGAGAACCTTGATCGACGTTGAAAAGGAGAACTCACAATGAGGGGTGAATGACCAGCAGTAAAACTAAATGTGTTCCAAACACTAAGGCATGCCGATGATCCAGAAGAATGCCAACTACTTCATGCCACGGCAGAGTTTAACTTCGATGAGGAATTTAGTTGCCTCGCAACTACATTGCCGATCAAGAGGAACCCGAGGAGTATGAAGAACCGGTCGATGAGGAACAACCGTAAGAGGCAAATTGGCTAGTCAATCGACCAGGTACATACTTTGAACCACCGGACTACTCGTAAGGAAGGTAAGATCGAAAACCCTCTATCGAAAATCCACCAATTCTGAGTTGAAACAATTGCCGAGCAACTCAAATATGTATACTTAGGGACCGATAATACATTACCCGTAATTATTTCTTCTAAGTTACAGCCGAAAGGTGAAAAGAAGCTGATCAACATGTTGAAGCTACATAAAAAGGCAATAGGGGTGGACAATTGCCGACTTGAAGGGAATTAGCCCGCGGTGTGCATGCACAAGATCTTGTTGGAAGATGATCACAAACCTTCAATCGAGGCCCAGAGGAGACCGAATCATGCCATGAAAGGGGTTGTAATGAAAGAAATCATCAAGTGGCTTGACGCCGCATTATATACCCTATCTCCGATAGTACGTGGGTAAGTCCGGTACAATGTGTGCCGAAAAGGGAGGTATAACAGTGGTAAGCAATGAAAATAATGAACTTATCCCAACCAGATCAGACCGGTTGAGGGTTTGTATGGACTATCGAAAGCTAAACAAAGCCACTAGGAAAGATCACTTCCCATTACCCTTTATTGATCAAATGCTTGACCGCCTTGCAAAACCCTTTTATTGTTTTCTTGATGGTTATTCAGGTTACAATCAGATTGCCATAGCACTGTAAGATCAAGAAAAGACAACCTTCACATGCCCCTACGGTACTTATGCCTTCCGGCGATGCCGCTCGGATTATGTAACGCCCGCAACCTTCCAAAGATGTATGATGGCGCTCTTTTCAGACATGGTCAAGACTTCCTTGAGATCTTCATGGATGATTTTTCGGTTTTGGTAATGACTTCGACGGCTGTCTCGGCAATTTAGAGAGGGTGTTGGCAAGATGCGAAGAAACGGATTTAGTCCTCAATTGGGAGAAATGCCACTTTATGGTAGATGAAGGAATAGTGCTCGCCACAAGATTTCATCCAAGGGAATTGAAGTAGACAAAGCCAAGGTGGACGTGATCGAGAGATTACCCCACCAAATTCGGTTAAAGGAATTCAAGTTTTCTGACATGCAGGTTTTTACAGAGGTTCATTCATAACTTTTCTAAAATCACTAAACCTTTGTGTAATCTGCTTGAACAGATAAAGTCTTCGATTTTGATGATTCTTGCACTCAAGCATTTGAAACCCTAAAGAAAAAGCTTGCCTCGCACCCATTGTTGTTCCACCGATTGACGCTACCTTTGAGCTCATGTGTGATGCAAGTGATTTCGCGGTAGGAGCAAATCCTAGGCCAACGCGACAGTAAGACCTTCCATGTGATATACTACGCTAGTAAAACTCTTAACGATGCTCAAGTGAATTACACAACAACGGAGAAAGAGTTACTAGTCAGTAGTTTTCGCATTTGACAAGTTCCGATCCTATTTAATTGGTACAAAGGTAATTGTTCATACGGACCATTCGCAATCAAATACTTATTTGCTAAAAAGGATGCTAAACCTCGCTTGATTCGTTGGATATTACTTTTACAAGAATTTGATATTGAAATTAAGGACAGAAAGGAACAAAAATCAAGTGGCGATCACTTATCACGCTTGGAACGCAATAGGAAGAGGACGCGATCTAGAGATATGCGATGCATTCCCGATGAACAAATTCTAATCGCCTCGGCAACCCTTGACGCCGACAGCCCATGACGCCGGGCAACCATGGAAGCACACGCCTCGGCAACTCTTGACGCCGCAGCAGCCTTTTGACGAGCACGCCTCAAAGAATTTTGGGAGCAGACACTACGGCAAGACATGCCCCGCAATACCTTGGTACGCAGATTTAGTTAACTTCCTTGTTTGTGGTATTTTTCCGTATGGCATTACTCACCAAGGAAGAAGCGGTTCCGCCATAATGCTAAGCATTACTTTTGGGACGAGCCTCTTTTGTTTAAACAATGTGCAGATCAGGTTATACGTCGATGTGTCCTCAAGAAGAGCAACAGAATGTACTCCGCAAATGCCATTCTTCACCCTATGGAGGACATTTTGGAGGAACTCGTATCACAGCCAAAGTCTTGCAATCCGGTTTGTATTGGCCAACATTGTACAAAGATGCCCAAGACTTTTACAAGCAATGTGATCGCTGCGAGGACGGGCAATATCTCTAGGCGACATGAGATGCCACTCCGAACATCATCGAGGTGGAACTGCTCGATGTATGGGGATCGATTTTATGGGACCTTTCCCATCTTCATTCGCAACCTCTACATTTTACTCGCCGTCGACTATGTGTCTAAATGGGTAGAGGCAGCTGCAGCCCCAAACGACGATTCCAAGACCGTGCAACGATTCCTCCAAAAACATATTTACACGGTTTGGGATGCCGAGAGCAATTATCAGCGACGGGGGCAAGCATTTTGACAATAGACTAATTGCCAAGATGTTGCAACGCTCGCATATCACACAAGATCGCCACGGCATATCACCCACAAACCAACGGGCAAGCAGAAATTTCCAACCGGAGTTGAAGGGAATACTGAGAAAGTTGTAAATCCCTCAAGGAAGGATTGGTCATTAAGACTAGATGACGACTTTGGGCATATCGCACCGCATTCAAAACACCATTAGGTATGTCCCCTTCCGGCTTGTCCATGGTAAAACATGTCATCTACCGGTGGAAATCGAGCACAAGGCGACTTCGGGCAATCAAGACCGTGAATATGGATTGGGAAAGTGCCGGACAAAAGCGCTTGATGGATCTCAATGAGATAGAAGAATTTCGTGCACTCGCCCTATAACAATGCACAAATCTACAAGGAGAAAACAAAGCGATGGCACGACAAGAAACTATTGCCACGGCAATTCACGCCAGGGCAACTAGTTCTCCTATTCAATTCTCGCTAAAACTTTTCCCCGAAAGTTGAAATCAAGATGGTCGGGACCATTCGAAGTCGTCAAACCATTCTCCCACGGTGCTGTGATAATCAAGTCCATCTCTGACAACCATGAATTCAAAGTTAATGGACAAAGATTGAAGCACTACAATGGTGCCCATGTGGAACGTAACAAGGAAGTGGTCAATCTAGGAGATGCATGAGCATGCTCTCCCTTTTGATATTTTTATTTTTATTTATTTTTATTTTTGTTTTTGTCGATTATTTAATTATTTATTTTTCATTTTTTTTTCGATTTTTTTTTTATTATCTTGCCGATTATTAGTAGTTTTAGGATAGATTTTTTTATTCAAGTCTAAGAATCCTATTACACATCTTTATTTATTTTCTTTATTAGTTTATCTTTAATTTTAATCCTTATTTGATTTGTTTTTGAATTGTAGGAAAGGAAGTTCAAGATAAAGAAGGAATTCTAAACCAAGTAGGAAAACATCTTCAACAAGGAAACTAATGGGTTGAATCTAAGGCTTATATAAAGCCTCCAATTCATCCTAACCAAAACCCTTGTCGACAACTCCTACAAAACCCTAAACCCTTTTTTCGTTTTACCCTAAACCCTAACCCCACCCACCTATCGATTCTATACAACCCATCACCCTTAACCTATTCCTACTTTCTATCTTGCAACTTTTTAGTCTTTTCTTTGTTTTTACTCACAACCAAGATCATACATGGCATCCAAGATTAAACTTTAGTTCATCCAAGTTCCTCCAAAGAACCAAGATACAAGAAGTTTGCTACACCGGCGGTTCAAGAAAGATTTCAATCCAAGTTTGAAAGCCGGAAGATTCATGAAGAACAAGGCTTTGAATACTCCAGATCTCAAGATTTCGGCCTTGAACCATTCATCTTCAAAAGGATTGCACATCAAAAGTGGCAAATCTTTTGCCATCAACCGAACCGGTAACATCTCATGGGTAAGAGAATTCTATGCTCACTCACCTAACCCGGATAATCCTTATGTTTTTGTTCGTGACAAGGCCATACTTATAAGTCCCGAAAGCATCAACACCTTTTACGGACTTTACATTGAGAAGGACGAACATCAAGCCTTCGTTGACCAAATCAATCCCAAGCAACTCGACAAGGTGCTTCAAGAACTCACTCAACAGGGAACTCATTGGAACGACGGTAAATACAAGGGCACGGTAAATCGCCTTCGGCTTAAACCCGAGGCAAAACTATGGAATAAGTTTGTTAAAACTTCTTTAATGCCCTCCACACACAATACTACCGTTGACATACCACGCCTTTTGCTCATACATTCTATTTTGCATAATCGCATCATTAACATTGGAAAAATTATTTGCGATGAGATTTTTGTATGCAGCTCAAAAGATAAGGGTTATCTTTTCTTCCCTTGCTTAATTTCCAATCTTTGCAAGGAGATGCATGTCCCGAGTGAGTCCACCGATGAAAAGCCCTACCCAAGTCTGGTTGGAATCAAGCACTAATCCGGAAGCTAATGGGAGAGGCACCGGGAGATTCTTCAAGGCCCCCAATTGTCACGGCAACTCCCGCCGCCGCGGCAATCCCTAATGCCCAAGCACCTAACGCCAGTGGCAACCCGGCCATTAATCCCGGGACACATTGAAGCACTTTTGCACCCATTGGAAAGCCGCCTAAGGCAAATTGAAGATCGGCAACTAATGTTCATGCGGTACATGAAGGAGCACAACAATGCCATCACCCAAGTCATCCTAGAAAAGTACCCGGACAACCGTGTGCCGCTCCCAATATTTCCCGCCGATATCCTTGCCACGGCAACCAAGGAAGCCGACGCCACGGCAACCAAATCGACAATGCCCCGCAACCACCGAAAAGCCAAAGGTAAAGCACCTATACCTGAATCAACTCCTACGGAATCATTTTCTAATTTTTTCAGATTCGGACGAGTCCTCCATTGAACCAATAAAGACCGCACCAATTGAATCCTCCAAACGAAAAGCCATTGACATTGATGAAGAGGATGATGAGGACAACCCCGTCACGAGGATCGATTCCACCACCGCAACAAGAAAACAACCATCGCGTTCAAGCAAGAAAGTCAAGACGCCAACTAGAAGGAAACTAATCATCTACGATGACGAACTCTCGGAGTAAGTCCTCGTATGCATTTTATTTTTATATTTATTTTTCGTTATTTTTATGCATGCATTGAGGACAATGCCTCACTCGAGTTTGGGGGGGATTGTTATTAGTAATTACCATGTTTAGTTACATTAATCTTAAGCATTACATTTAGGATACATAAATTGCTTGCCATGCCTTTAATTGGAACAAGAATTGCTTAGATTTGATGAATATTCAATGATGACTTTACCAATGCACTTAATTGATAGAATTTTTATTCTAGGATAAACTTAGAATTTTACTATGATGCTAAATTTGATGAAACACTGTTGTGGTTTGATTGATTTAAGGAGTTCTAGTAAACTTAGGTTGATAATTAACAAATTGGGGGATTAGAATAAAAATTGGATGAATGCTAGAGGTGCCCAAATTGGCTCTAGCATGTGCTAAAAAAATTCACTAGAGGTGCCCAAACTGGCTCTAGGATGTGTTAAAAAAATTTTAACTAGAGGTGCCCAAACCGCTCTAGTCGATTAAATTAACTTAAGAAAACTAAAAATAAAACACTAGAGGTGCCCAAATTGGCTCTAGTTAAAACATGTTAAAAAGAACCCAATGAAGTAATTTGAAAACCTATTGTTTGCATAGAATCCGAAAATCAACTTGCACACAACTCCGCACACACTCACAAGCATTATAGTTTGATTCCGAGTAATTCATCGTTTTAAAAAAAATAAAAAGCCAATCATACTTTGTGCCCCGGTTCGAGAATTGAAATCAAGTTCAAAGCTAAGTTTGTGAAAATTTGAAGTCTTGGCGGTAATTATGAGTTTGCATTGCTTGAGGACAAGCAATAGTTCGAGTTTGGGGGTGTGATAAGTGTTCAAAAGTACTATTTTTCTTACCCTTTTTACTCATATTATTGTTAGACTTAGGCTCATATTAGTTGCATAGTTAGCCATTCATGCATTAATCCATGTTTCCTTCAATCGTTGAGCTTGATTACATAACTTGGTGATTTTTGTGGAAATAGATGCTGCTTTGGTGTGTTTTTGTGTGTATGTGCAGGATCACTTGCCAAAGCAATGCCGAGCTAGTTGCCGTGGCAATGCATGAAGGATATGCCGAGCTAGTTGCCGTGGCAGTGCATGAAGGAGACGCTGAGCCAGTTGCCATGGCATTTGTCGACAAAGACCAAAAGCAATATGGATGTCGAAATTCATGATTTTACAAGCCCAAGATGACATGGAGCAAGGTCCAAGCCCAAAGGAATTTGATTGCCATGCAGAGATTAAAGAAGAATTAAATTCCAAGTGGATAGGAGAAGTTCTAATAGGAATAAAATTATAATAAAGAATTATATTCTTTAAAGATAATTTAATTCCAACTCAAACTCCTCCTCAAAGAAGGACTTTGGCCTAGCCCTATAAATAGCAAGAGATTTCGACAATTCAAGAGGGAGAGCAAGGGGGAAATTTCAAGACAAGAGAGCATTAGGGAATTTCAAGGAGGATCTTCTTCTTTGCTTCTATTAGATTCATGGTTTGGGGATTATTCTTTGTATATCTTTTGAACCCAACCATGAACTAACTTGATCGGCTATGGTTATTGTGTTTTGTGGTTGTGAGAAACTATTGGTTTTTGTTTAGGTAATAAGAGTTTGTACTTTTCTATTTCAAGGTTTATTCATTCTGATTCTTATTATTGTTTTTATGAGTGAATTGGGAGAGGATCTCGTGATTTCATCCATTTATCTAATATCGGGAGAGTTAGATTCAAGAAACGAATGAATATGATCTTTATTCAATCCAATGATGGTGAAGATTAATCCGCTTAGGAATAAGTTAAGGATTTCAACGGCTAAGAGGAGTGCAAGATTGGTTGTTGTTCACCCTTGATTCACGCAGGATGTATTATCAAGGCATGCACAAGTAGCTAGAGTTTCACTTAGGGATAAGAAGAAACCATTGAAGAACGCCCCGCCCTTGAAGTTGCTGCCTGGAACCCAAGTAGTTGCCCAACTAGTCGCCTGTAACCATCAATTAGTTGCCAAGGCAACCCCGTTGTGCAAGTCGCCACGACAACCGAAGTTGCCCGTGCACTCTTTTACCAAGACAATCCAATCGGCTATCACACCTCAACTCACGATAACCTAGCCTATCTCTCTCAATCGATCTCATCTTTTCTTTTACTTTATTGCTTTCTAGTTTAGTTATTAGTTAAACTCCTTTAATTGTGTTTTTACTTTTCACAAAGTCAAGAATCAAAGCAAAGTGGCCCAAACCAATCCCTGTGGAGACGATACTCGATACTCATATCACTTTATTACTTGCGACGTGTATACTTGCACAATTGCGTAGCACTTATCACACGCAACAACTACGAAGGTAAAAACTCTCACCCCTTGCTTTATTATTTCATTTTATTTTCATGCATGTAAGAAAGGAAACAAAAGAGAAAAACTTTACCACTGGAATCTTTGGGTTTTTTTATTTTTGTAACATAGAGAGCCCCCCTTTTTACAAATTTTTGATACATATATATCCTGATCTCTATTTGGTAGAAGATATGACATGAAAAAAATACATCAGATCTGATTTTTTTGGTACTGATAATCCATTGTTTTGGGTATTTTGCACGTTCTCTGAGCGTGGTGGTTGAGCTGGTAGTACGGCGGCATGGTGGAGGAGTGGAGAGAGTCATGGTGGTGGCGTCCTCTGCCAAATCCACTCACGGCCGTTGGATCAGATCTGATCCAACGGCTATGATTACATGGGGGATGAGCGGCCTAGATCGAGCCTTGAAATGAGCGCAGCTACATCTGATCTTGACGCGTGGCAGAGGGGTAATGAACGGTCTTGCGCGTGCCCGGGGTGAATTACACACGCGCCAGCTGGATCATCTGGACTGATCTGGACCATTGGATCAAATCTTGATCCAACGGCCCAGATGACGGTGGCTGCAAGATAAATGAGGGTTATCAGACTTAGTTTTTAGGGTTTTTAAGATATTGGGTCAGGCCAATATGGGCCTTGTAACATATTTTGGGTCTGTAATACATATTGGACTGGACTGTTAATTAATGATCTTTTATTAATAAAACTTCTTGGATTTTATTTTAAATTAGCCCAAAAGTAATATTAATAATAATAATAATAATAATGATAATAATAATCATACATGCACACACATACAAACATACATGCAAACTATATATATCATATGCACACACATTTGAATACTCTCATGTAGCACATACATAATTAATACGAATACACACATCAATCAATATATACATGCAAACATACGTGACCCCATACACCATACTAATTACTAATGCATATTCATGGCTTATAGCATACGTGCACACATCACACACCCTATATGTATACTAATCAAACATATATAATAAACACATAATGTAATATGTATACATGCAATAATAATTCCCCATTAATTATTATACTAATATATTAACAATATTTACAAACCGGATAAAAATGAGTGATTACATTTACAGCCCACGGGGACACCAACCCCACTCGTCAGTTAGACGCTTAATCTACTAACGGGAGTTTAAGGTACCATATAACCCCTCGACCGTTAGGGTACTTGGATGGAGTATTCGGTACACCGTGTAAAATCCCTCAACAACCAAGGCGACTTATTATAGTGCACTATCAATCCTATGGACGGCCAACTATATCCGATAACATTTTTGAACCACATCACTTTCCAATATAATTCACCATTTACCATTTACTTCACTGTTTTTATAAGCATTAAACCAAACCATTTTCCAAGCAAAAACGCATACTTAAATCACAAGTATATACCGTATACTTACAAGGATCACTTACTATATGCATCCATCAGCATTTCATGCTCAAAACAGTATCTTATATCAGCATTTCATGCTCAAAACAATATCTTACATACTTTTAAAACATGCTTAACAGTAGGTACAATGTAAATCAAAACAAGTGCATAAAACCATTTCATTCTAGCTCGAACGAGAGAGAAAACCACGTTATACTTACTTCTGAGTTTAAACTAGCGTTTCAAGCTCAGTTTAAACTCCCAAAAACCACTTTTTAAAATATTCCAAAGCTAGAATCCACGTTCTTACTCATCGATATGCAAAACCTTGATTCATCGACGCGAAATCAAGTGTTTGAAGCCTCCAAAGCTTTACTGATCACTTCTAGATAAACCTCCCCAGAATCAACTAGAGTAACACGGCCAATTGCTGCTTCACCAAAGTTAGGGGCCAATACATCTTCCGATCACAGAATTATCACCATCAACTGGAACAGTACACACTTTGAAACTGGCAGGCATCAGCCCCTGACCGGGACAATGGCAATCCATGGTTTTCTCCCAACTCTGCAACTAAAGTGTGTGCAGAATGAAATTCCGAACAGTATCATATTCTCCCTTCAATAGAAAAGCTATCCCTGAAGGTATAAAGTCGCGGATAAAGACTTGATCATAATTTACAATGCTTGAGTCACTTGTATCACATGCAGCAATTGTTCCAGTCGGATTACCACAATAATAAACAACAGACTCCTTTAGCATCATCAATCAACACCTAAAAACAGGATCAAAACATCCAAACACTTCCAGCAACTAAACAGCCACCTCAACTCCACAAAAACACAATTCTAACAACCTAAACAATTAGAGATTCTAGAGTTTCGGGATTCCATTGATAAAATCAACTTAACAGTATTATAATACATCCAAAATATGTTTAAAATCAATCCTCAACACTGGAAAATAGATCCAATGTGGATCTTTCAATATTTCATCAAATTTACCCAAATAAATTAATTAATTCAATATAAAAACACAAAATTAGATTATAAACCATAAATCAAAGATCAAACACTTGGGAATATCAATAAAGAACCATTCAATAGAGGAGATCATGGACCTTACCCCTAATGTGTGATTTCTCCCTCAATTGACTTGTTTAAAGCTAAGAAAACACAAGATTTCAATGAGGTTTTGTAGATCAGAGTCAAAGGATCAAATACAAATCAATAATCTGAGTAAAATGATCTCTCACCTCTGGTTTTTGATGAAAACTTAAGTGTTTGTCAAAAAATAAGTGAAGAGAAAAGTTGAGAGGAAAGTTACGTAAATTTTCTTTAAAGTGATAACTAATTTTTAATAACCAAATTCCATTTTTAATTAACTTTTAAAACACATGTTAAAATGATTTAATTTAAGGGAGAAATCTCCAGCAAAAACTTCGTAAAATAGCTCCTTAAGGATTCTAAGAATTTGATCCTTTTCATTTGTGACCTTAAAAACAGTTTTCAAAAATCGCATTTTGGTCACTAGCCAAAATGTCACACTTCCAAATCTCATTTTCAAAAATTGATTTTACCAATATTAATCATATATTAAAATATGTTTTTTAACCATTTTTTATATTTTTATCTTACCGAAAAATATACGGTCCCGAATCCGACTCAAATCTTTAGCCTGGTCCACCAGGCCATCTAATAAGCCTCAAAACCTCTAGGCCCAAAACCGGGGCGTTATAGGAAGTCTTAAATTGAGGGTTGCATATGGGATCATGATGTTGAATCCATGATACATGTTGCATAAGGTTCAATATGTGTGTTTTTGAAAAGGTTAAGTGTATATTTTTAAAGTAAGGCGTGATGGTTTTTATAGTTAAACGTATGTGAAAGGTTTTTGGGATAAACCGATTTTAAAATACATTGGATGATTTCTTGTGTTTTGAGCGCTCCTCATTAAGCATTGTGTGCTTAATCTCTCTATTATCATTAATGCAGATTAGCAAATTGAAAGGCAGCAAGCAAGCAAAGAAAGATATCCAAAGGCTTGGTTGCAAAGTATGGTTTGAAACAATACATAGTAGTAATAAGGGCATTGTGTCAAATGTTGATTTGGGAGGGTTGTTTACTAAACCCCCTGTTTGCGCAAGTTTATATGTTAGTTTGGATTTGTAAAAGGTTTAAAGTGCTTGAGATGGTTTTGGATTTATGTTTTGGATGTTGAGTAGGAAGCATGCTTATAGATGTTGTGAATGGTTGTATTACGCTTGCTAAGTTTGCTTAAAATGTTGGTATGTTGGTAATAAGCATATTTTTTATGTTAAATGATGTTTTGGTTATGTTCAGAGTTGATTGAAATGAGCTAAAGAGTCATATGTTGGACGTAAAGGTCATTACAGGCCTTCGTGTACCAGTACGAGTACCCAAGGATCTGTACTGTAGGTCTGAAACGGCTCTGCTTGAAGTGTAAAATGCAAAGGGGTACCGGTACAATTAGCCGAGTATAGGTACACCCCTTGAGTTTTGTACATCAGGTTCGGTACAAGGGTTCGATTATCGGTACGACCCATCCATATTTAAAGAGTTGTACCGATATGAAGGGTACCATATTGGTACGTGATTTGGTCACTGGAATTTTGAGTTTTGAGAAATCACAAGGGGATCGGTACAGGGTCAAGACCGTATCGATACGAATGGGTTAACACACCGTATCAATACGATGGTTCGTGTATTAGTATAGGAAGTCATTAAGGTCATTAAGTACAGGCTTATCGGTACGCCCTATTGATTTGTGCTTGTCAGCCCGCTAAAGTTTGGAATTTGTACAATTTGGTCCCTGAATGTTATGTAAGCAATTAAATGATCTTGGATGATTATTTTGAGATTGAATTCAATATGTGAGAATGAAAGTGAACTAATGATGGATTGGTAATCTTAAATTTAATTAAGTCACCGTAATTTGTAGAAATTATGTTTCAATCCCTATTGTACGCGTTTGAGCGATTGAATCCTGTTTTGAAATCTGAATGCAATGTAATGTTTCTGCTGAAGCATGTTCACTTTAGGAAATTTTAAATTGATGCATTTAGACAAGATAAAAAGAAAAAAATGGATTGGTTTAAGTTATTAGTTCGGTTTGCTTCGACAAACCTAATGTGATCCTTTTAGCTTAGTTTTCAGCTATACCGGGTTAAAGGGGTTACAGTGGATTTACCAGAGTGTTCTGCACTTTTGGATGGATTAACTGGTGGAATGGTCGATATCATGATGTCTAAGATCCTGATCAAATATCTCGTATACTATAAGAAGACTTACCGACCAAAACCAGGTGTACAATGCGAGTCAGCCCAGAATAATCAGGGGAAACCTCGAGGAACCAGTGGCGCAACCAAAACACCTAGTTCATATCCACAAGTTAGTTGAGTATCTATATTTGATTCATTCAAGAAAAAAAGTTATTTTCAATTTTTTTTGAAAGGTGAAATAGGGCCTCATTAAAAAACCCCACTAAACCTATGTAGGGGAAAATGAGTGCCCTTAACTTTATTTGCAATAATCGAACCATACAAAAGACAATATACATTCTAGACTTAGTAGCCTATCCAACCAAAGTAACCCACAACCATTACAACCAAAAAAACCCCCAAAAACTGTAACTCTCCTAATTACCAAACTCCAGTTTTAGCCAGGATATCCGTACTGGAGTTACAACAGCGAGGAATTAACCTTAGCACTATACCTTTATCACATATAATGCCCATAAGATTTAGCACCATATCGGAAAACATGATTGGAGGATCAACCGAGAGAGATAACCAATCGACCATGTTTTTACAATCGCATTCAATAATCAACCTAAAGTGCTTACCCCAATCAGAATCGAGAAATAAGGTTTTTTTAAAAATGATCAGAGGATCCAACGAGATTCATCCCAAAACCTCTTGTCAGATCGTGTCCTTCCAAATCTACTAGCATTTTGTGAGACTTCTGTAGCAATATCTCGGTTAATCATATTTCGAAAATCAGTGATCCCCAATACAGTGAACAAAGGGCAAAGTTCATCACACAGCCCATCAATAAATATACGATACTTTTCCTCTTCGATTTTAATATACTCATCCTCATATTTGCAATACTTGTAGAAGTCATGTATGTATTATTCAACAGGTCTTCCTCCCTGCTTCAGATGCAGGAATATTCTTCTTCTTTCTGCTAGGTAAAACTCACTGATGTATTTCTTACAAAATTCTTTCAAAAAAAACACTCAAGTAACCGCTTCCTCAAGAACGGTGAGTACAATAGTCTCCCACCAATGTTGGGCTTCGTTAGCAATCAGCACCAATGCACATTTTAGCTTATGTTCATCAGAACACTGAAGTTACTTATTCAATATTCTCAGGGTGTAGTCTAACCATTACTCAACTATTTCAGGATTATCACCATATTTACCAGTGAAGGTATAAGCTTGATGTTGGGCCAACGTATCAATAGGGGCTCTAGGAGTCGATGAGGTAGCCATAGAAGGTTGAACCCCTTGTTCAGGCTTCATAGAGACCATGAACTGCTTAAACATCTCTACCATGCATGCATAGCATTATTGCTGAGTAGGATGTATCAGTGGTGGATGTAACGCCTCGATTTTGGGCCTAGGAGTTTACTAGTCTAGGTCTGATAGATCGAATTAGAGGATTCGAGTCAGTTTCGGGATTAATTTGGAATAAATATTTTTGGGTGAGATAAAAATATGGAAAATATTCTAAAATCATTATTTAATATATAATTGATTTTGGTAAAATCAATTTTATAAAAAGAGATTTCAAAATTGTACATTTTGGTTAGTGACCAAAATGTAAAGTTTTAAAACTGTTTTTAGTGACTGTTTTATAAAAGGGTTAAAACATAAAATCTTTAAGGAGCTATTTGGCCAAAGTCTATATCATACTTTTCTCTTTTAATTGGATATTTTAAAAGGTTTTAAATCAAATAAAAAGGTGGAGAGATTAATTTCATAATTAGCTTTAAAAGAAAATTTTACGTAACTAACTTTTCACCAAAAGCTTTTCTCTCAAATTATCTCCAGCCAAACACTCTTTTCCACTTCAACTTTCTCAGGTAAATACTTGGTTTTCATATTCTTTTGTTATCACATAAATCTTTAATGGTTTGCTAACAAAACCTGTTTGATTTGATCTTGTTTTCTCAAGAAATCCATCCAATTAAGAGGAAAGCTAAATTTAGAGGTGAGCTTCGTTCTTCTCATCTAATAAAAGGTTCTTTACTGAAATTCCCAAGTTATTGATCCTTTACATATATTTTCTAACTTGATTTGATGATTTAATTATGGAGAATTGGTTAAATCAGGTTTAAATGATGAGATTGATGTATTTTCGTATGGGCTCTGTTTTGCTGAGTAGTTTATGATTCTAATCATGATTTGGATGTTAAATAATGTTAATAAGTGGGCTTTATCAATGGAATTTAGAAACTAATCTCTAATTTTCTAGGTTGTTAGTTGTGTGTTTTTGAGGAGTTGTGGAGGTTTAATGTATGCTAGAAGTATGGGGATGATGTTAATGTGTTTTTATATTTTGATTGATGATAATTGATGGTTTAAAATTTTAGGTTTTGGCTGGGTTAAGTTTGGAAGATGTTTGATGTTGATTTCGGTTGTTGTGGAGTGAAATTGGGTAGAGTATGTTGAGGTTTTATTGAATTGATGTTGCTAGGCTTTGGAATGCATTTTGATGCATTGAATATTATTTTTTGTGTGGATAAAATAGGGGAAGTTGATACTCAAGCTTAAACGAACGTTTCAGAAGCTTTAAAGGCATGTTTACCGTATCGGCAAGGCAGGCTTTGCATGTCGGTGAGTGAAAACCAGTTTTACAGCTTTTCAAAGGTTTGAAAGTTGTGTTTGGGGGTTTAGATCAAGCTTGAAACGCTAGTCTAATCCCAGAAGTAAGTAAAGGATGAATTCTCTCTCGAACTCTGTTCATCAATTGGTTTAAATGCACTTGTTTTAATGAATTTATTTCTCACTGTATATGCATGATTTGAGCATGGTTAAATGCTGGAAAATGTTTATAAAATAATGATGACGCATTTGGAGGTAATGCATAATTTTTTAATGTTGTTCAACATTGGTAATGCATGGTTTAATGCATTGGATAAATGGTTTTGATTGATGCATATGAAAACAACGAGTAATGTTAATGAAATGAATTATATTGGCAATTGATGTTATGAAAAGGCTATGGAAATATTATCAGATATAGTTAGCCGACCATAGGATTTAAAGTGCACTATAATAAGTCACCTATTGCTGTAGAGGTGATGTATTGGAAGTATGTACTCCGACCATGTGAACCCTAATATTGTTGAGGTAATACTTCAATGGCATTTTACTCCGGCTGCCACCGTAGAGGTGATGTATTGGAAGTGTGTACTCCAAATTGGAGGATGAGCCTTGGTAATGTAGAGGTTATGCATGTGTTGCATTTACTTCATGTCATTGAGCTGTAAGTGATTGGGATATCACTTGGGAAATCCGCGTATCCAATGTGGTTTGATGAAAGTAATAAGATTTAAAAAGGATTACTTGTAAGCCAATATAATGAATTGATGTATCATGTTGATGGATTGTTTGTATAATGTGATTTATACATGTGAATACTTTTTAAGCTTTGCATATGGAATGTTATGCATGGGAAGTGTAACCCCCTCGACCAGGACTAGTCGCAAGGCCAAACCGAGCGAGCCACTTTAGGTTTACCGAAGTAAACCGTGAAGAAGATACTCAAACACATGTCTTTTTTTTTTTTATCTTATCTAGATGCACAATTAATGTCCTACATGTACATACTTCTCATGGGTGAAAACTCAACTCAATCGGGCATCGAATTGACATCCAATTGAACATAATGGCACCATAAGGACCAAAATGCAATTTCATAAAATTACAAGGACTTAACCCATTTTTAAGTTGCCAGCCTTTAATTAAGCATGTTTCGTGCTTATATGCCAAAGATCAGCTCTAAACAATCCTTCAAACTCATTCAATTGCATCCACAATATCCAAGGACTAAAACATAAGAAAAAAACATCGTTTCCATAACATTAACAGAACTAACGGCCAACTGTATCGATACATGAGAAATCGTATTGATACGATGTTCAATTATGCCCAACCCTATATTAGTACACCATGTACCGTACTAGTATACCTAGCTCGAAAATAGGTTTTATTTTAAAATATTTAATACTCGTACTGATACGACTTAAAGGTGTTTCAGTCTGCGGGTTTTAACTCAAAAAGCAGGATTTTAGGGGCGTAGAACCATACCAGTACACCTTAGCCTGTACCGAAACTCATGGCCTAAGTTTGCCTAGCCGTACTGATACGGTCCCCGCGTATCGGTACGCTTGGGCCTGTAATGTCAGTTTTAGCTGGTTTATCATTCTTCCAACAATATCAAACCTCTTGACATGCTTCTAATACACCACCAACATAATCTAAAATCAAACCACAACATAACGATACAAATTCAACATCTTTTCATGGCATCTTGCATCAAATGTAAATCTATAGGCATGCAACCTAGAAAACCAAACAAGTAAAACATGAAACTCCAATCCATCACCAAATTCAAACCATAAAGGCCATTTACAATTCAAGAGCAGCTAAACAAACAAGCTCAACAGGGAGTTCAACAAAGTATCTCCCAAATAACAACAGAAACCCCCATTGCCCTTATTACTTATAGTCTAATTCAAAACATACTTTGGTTACCAAGTCTTGTACCGATCCCTTGCTTCCCGCTGCCTTTTGAGACTTTAAATCTCTGCATTGATGGACAAAGAGTGCGTAAGCACACTAGGTTTAGTGAGGAGTGCTCCAAAAAACAGAACACCATCAATGCATTTAAAACAATTTTCATACAACACGTTGAAATCCCATTTTAAACATCTTTTAAACATCATGTAAAGCATTACCATGCCTTGAAAACCATGTACTTAACATCTTTAAAAACCAGCATATTAAACCATATGCAACATGTATCATTAACCAACAGTAAATCCCATTGCTAAACCTCAATTTAAGCCTTCCCATGCATAACAACCATATGCAAAGCTTAAAGAGTAAACATGTATAAGTCACATTATACAACATAAACCTTTCATTGTTACAATAACCATTATATTGGTTTAGAAGTAATCATAACCAAGTTCCTTTACCAAAAATCATTCAACGGATACACGGATTCAAACAAGTTTCCTCGCAACACTTCAAGCCATCTCAACCGGAATAGCGATACAATCACAATCGCTATACATTACAACCGGATACACTTACAACCCACGGGGACACCAACCCCACTCATCGATTAGACGCTTAATCCACTAACGGGAGTTTAAGGTACCATATAACCCCTCGACCATTAGGGTACTTGGACAGAGTATTCAGTACACCGTGTAAAATCCCTCAACATCCAATGTGACTTATTATAGTGCACTATCAATCCTATGGCCGGCCAACTATATCCGATAACATTTTTAAACCACATCACTTGGCTATATAATTCACCATTTACCATTTACCTCACTATTTTTATAAGCATTAAACCAAACCATTTTCCAAGCAACAACACATACTTAAATCACAATTATATACCGTATACTTCAAGGATCACTTACCATGTGCATCCTTCAGCATTTCATGCTCAAAAAAGTATCTTACATCAACATTTCATGCTCAAAATAGTATCTTACATAGTTTTAAAACATGCTTAACAGTAGGTACAATGTAAATCAAAACAAGTGCATAAAAGCATTTTATTCTAGCAAGAACGAGAGAGAAAACCACTTTATACTTACTTCTAAGTAAAATGATCTCTCACCTCTGATTTTTGATGAAAACTTAAGTGTTTGGTAGAAAAGAAGTGAAGAGAAAAGTTGAGGAAAGTTACATAAATATTCTTTAAAGTGATAACTAATTTTTAATAACCAAATTCCATTTTTAATTAACTTTTAAAACACATGTTAACATGATTTAATTGAAGGGAGAAATCACCAGCAAAAACTTGGTAAAATAGCTCCTTAAGGATTCTAAGAATTTGATTCTTTTTTCATTTTAGTCACCTTAAAAATAGTTTTCAAAAATCGCATTTTGGTCACTAGCAAAAATGTCATACTTCCAAATCTCACTTTCAAAAATTGATTTCACCAATATTAATCATATATTAAAAAATTATTTTAACCATTTTCCATATTTTTATCTTATCGAAAAATATACGGTCCCGAATCTGACTTGAATCTCTAGCCTGGTCCACCGGACCGTCTAATAAGCCTCAAAACCACTAGGCCCAAAACTGGGGCATTATAGGGAGGCTTACATTGAGGGTTGCATATGGGATCATGATGTTGAAACCATGATACATGTTGCATATGGTTCAATATGTGTGTTTTTGAAAAGGTTAAGTGCATTTTGAAAGTAAGGCATGATGGTTTTTATAGTTAAACGTATGTGAAAGGTTTTGGGATAAACTGATTTTAAAATACATTGGATGATGTCTTGTGTTTTGAGCGTTCCTCACTAAGCATTGCGTGCTTACGCTTTCTATTATCATCAATGCAGATTAGCGAATTGAGAGGCAACAAGCAAGCAAAGAAGGATATCCAAAGACTTGGTTACAAAGTATGGCTTGAAACAATACATAGTAGTAATAAGGGCAATGTGTCAAATGTTGATTTGGGAGGGTTGTTTGCTAAACTCCCTGTTGCGCAAGTTTATATGTTGGTTTGGAATTGTAAAAGGTTTAAAATGCTTGAGATTTTTTTGGATTTATGTTTTGGATGTTGAGTAGGAAGCATGCTTATAGATGTTGTGAATGGTTGTATCAAGCTTGCTAAGTTTGCTTAAAATGTTGGTATGTTGGTGATAAGCATATTTTTTATGTTAAATGATGCTTTGGTTATGTTTAGAGTTGATTGAAATGAGCCAAAGAGTCATATATTGGACCTAGAGTTCATTATATGCCTTCGTGTACCAGTACGAGTACCCAAGGATCGGTACACCCCTTGAGTTTTGTACAATTGGCTGAGTATCGGTACACCCCTTGAGATTTGTACATCAGGTTCGGTACAAGGGTTCGAGTATCGGTACGAGCCCTTCATATTTAAAGAGTTATACCGATATGCAGGGTACCATATTGGTACACGATTTGGTCACTGGAATTTCGAGTTTTGAGAAATCACAAGGGGGATCAGTACGGGGTTAAGACCGTATCGATACGGGTGGGTCAACACACCGTATTGATACGATGGTTCGTGTATCAGTATAGGCAGTCGTTAAGGTTGTTAAATACAGGCTTATCGGTACGCCCTGTTGATTTGTGCATGTCAGCCTGCTAAAGTTTGGAATTTGTGCAATTTGGTCCCTGGATGTTATGTATGCAATTAAATGAGCTTGGATGATTATTTTAAGATGGAATTCAATATGTGGGCATGAAAGTGAACTAATGATGGATCGGTAATCTTAACTTTAATTAAGTCGCCGTAATTTGTGGAAATTACGTTTCAATCCCTAATATGCGCGTTTGAGGAATTGAATCCTGTTTTGAAATCTGAATGCAATGTAATGTTTCTACTGAAGTATGTTCACTTTAGGAAATTTTAAATTAATGCATTTGGACAAGATAAAAAGAAAAAATAGATTGGTTTAGGTTATTAGTTCAGTTTGCTTCGACAAACGTAATATGATCCTTTTAGCTCAGTTTTAGCTATACCGGGTTACAGGGGTTACAGTGGATTTACCAAAGTGTTTTGCACTTTTGGATGGATTAACTTGTGGAATGGTCGATATCATGATGTTTAAGATCCTGATAAAATATCTCGTATACTATAAGAAGGAAAAAAGATCGGGTTAGCTGCAAGTCACAGATATTGTGCATAAATAACTTCTAGGTTGCATATACAATGCAATGTTGCATGAAATACCTTAGTTTAGTCCTCGAATCAACTAAACTCTAGCTCTAATACCACAAATATAACACCTCATTCATAGTTTGGTTAGGAATTGGGTCGGAGATACTACCGGTAAACAATATCGATGTTCGGTATAGTAATTCCAGTGAGCTAACGATGTTTTGATACAAAACAAAGATTCAATATTACTTATTTAGTACAATTATAACACCAGATCAATACAAGCAACAATAATTGATTTAGAGGACCATTCTATAAATTTTACAAGTTTAGGGACTAATAGATAAATTTTGTAATTTCTGAGTCCTTATCTGAATTCTTCTTACCAATATAAGCTTTAACACGTAATTAGCTAGCATGTCAGATTCCAGTAACTTTAGAGTTTTTTTACTAGTTTGATTACCCAATACAATTTTAGTGACCTACTTGCAAGGTTTTAAAACTTGTTCCAATATTTTTAACCAACTTACATGAATCAATACTGATAATCGAGAGGCTATACTGGTACGAAAGGTCGTTATAACCGTCGGGATTAAAGGTAGGTATTGGTACGGCCTAGGCCGTATCGATACGCTGTTTAAAACACAAATTCCAGTAGCGTTTGTTAGTAAAGATACATGATGAACCAAATCAATACCGGGCTTCTAAGCATATTGGGATTGGTACGGTCCCCCCTCCATACCGATACCCCATTCATTTTTACCAATTCCAGTGGCAAAAAATTGTACTGGTACACCTAAACTCGTATCGATACACCTTTGCAGTTTGGTCCAATAATGCTCACTTGTACTGATACACCTTGTTCTGTAATGACATAATTTGTCTGGTTTTTAGTAAATTTAAGCATCTAAACGATGTCCAAAGCCTGTAAAATTTTACAGACAATATTTTTATGACATAGTCTTGATATATGACAAATTTTATAACGATATAAATCCGTTTGTTTAAACTTAGCCTATCCTGAGTCAATTTTACCACTTTAGGAAATATTTCAAGTTACCATTTACCTATATTATACCTTATAAGTCAACATAACCACATAAGCTACTCTACACATCAAAATAACCTTTTAACACATGTTCTACTACTATGCCACCATACTAGGAGTTTAGGAACATAGAAGACATTACTTTAGTCTAGTTTGTGACTTCCAAAAACTTGTTCTTCTCCTGATCCTCGACCTTTGTATCTTTTAACCTGAAATGTATAGAAATGAGATGCATTAGGCTTATATAGCCTAGTGAGGTAGCCAATAACAATGCCATAGTAGTACCATGAATGTTGAAAGAATCAATTTTAATACTTCAATGCAAATGCATCTCAACTACAAGCTATAACAATAATTTTAACCATTTTAATACTTGGATCGATATGAGATAGTGGATACGTGAATTCCCAACCAACATCGTCAATCAATGAACGGCTAAATCCTCTAATATCACCAACAGACCAAATCATAACACTCCCCGTCAACATCGCCAAATAGAGCCTTAGCTCAAGGATTGTAGTCCACTTCATACCAATGAGCTCATAAATTCTATGGCATGCCAATTGTATCCAATGTCCATTTGAATCTAAGGTCCAGTGATTTAGTCCAATACAGTAACAATATAGTTTACAATGGCTAGATCAGAGATTCAATAATTATGTGTAATGATCAATATAGCCTTGTTCAATGGTCCGAAGAAATCAATGTCAATACAATAATTCAATGGTCAAATTGTTTGATGCAATGAAATTATCGGTGCTTACCAATATTAACAACCTTGGTGCAATGGTACCTTGTAAACACGTTAGCAATGCAATAAACAATAGAATCGAGAAGACACCTAGCAATCCCTGAGACTCCGACTACACTCATCGAAACTTTCGAGGCTTTCAAGGCTCTCGGATGGTGATTCTTTTGCTCTTTGATTTGTGGGAATCCGATAGAATAGGCAATCCCTCAACTTGCACATTTTGAGCTATTCCAAATAACACGAATTAAGAATTTCATTTGTTTCAATAACAATAATCAAATTCATAACAGTAGTTAGCTATGAAAACAATAGCGATTAAGCTTTGAAATACATGAGAAATTTCATAGGGTACATGATTCTTAGGCACAAAATTGGACATGGTTTAGCGATGGAATTGATGGGTTAATAGGGGTTTATACTTACCCGATTGATAACAATATTATAGGATCAAAAATCGAAGAAAATGAAGCTTGGAAAATCCTCCAATGGACGTGTTTGCACAGTTTTGCTAAAGGAAGAATATAAAGATGGCTTTGCTCCAACTAAAGCCTTCGGGAAATTTTTTTCTATTGTTTAACATTTTTATTTTTATTATTTTAATTCTTAGGCATTCCTTCATATGAAGGAATTGAATTGTAACCCCCTCGACCCGGCTTAGATACCCAACCGAACGGAGCGAGTTAATTATGCAAACCAGAGAAAATTATGAAAACTGGTCCATTTTTTTCCTTTTATCTTGTCTAGCTGCATATTGTTAATCCTAAGTGATCCTGCTTGTAGTGGGCGAAGATACACAAGAAACGGACATCGGAAAGGCAACCAATTACACCAAATAAGCATTTTAGGGACCAAAATGTAAATATATAAAGTTATAAGGCTTACTTAAAATTAGATTTAGCAATCCTCAATTAGTCAGGTTACATGCATACATGTCAAATTTTAGCTTAAAATGATCACCCAAACTCATCCAATTGCATACTCAACAACCAGGGACCAAAATATAACAAGAAACTATTTTTCAGCTCAACAGATGAGTCCCCGTGATTAATATCGAAACATGTACAAGTGGTTTCGAATCCTATACTCCAGTAGCCAAATTGGGACTGCTGGTTTCAAAACTTGGGGCCTGGTTTCGAAACCTGCCTGGAGAAAATGCCCCTGGTTTAGAAACCTACTAGATGGTTTCGGAACCTCCCTGTAGGTTTACAAAATCTGCACATTCAAAACAACTTATAACCCTCCGAAACATATCTGAATTAACCTCAAACATCATTTAACACACAAAGCATCAAAATAAAGCAACGTTAAAAATGTCATACCAACAAAAGACCACTACGATATAAGAGCATAGGCATTACGACCACAAAGGTAATTCTATAGGCATGCTCCCTAAACCACAAGCAACTCACATACCAAAATCCAAACATAAGGCAAATAACCATATGGTCAACAAACCAATACCTCCCTAACATCGATTAAAACATGCTAGCATCATAAAAGCATTGAAACAATCCAACACAAGCTAGATGCAATCCAAGATATCTCCTAACAACGTCACATACTAGCATGGCACAACCAACATGCTTTTCATACATCAAATGATCATCAAATCACAACATGTAAACCACAACAACAAAAAATACCATGGTAATACATCATTACAAATCACCCAAAATATGGCGGACACATTGCGTTATTAACCGAAAGTAACACCAAGTTTCATACTCAAAGATAGTATAGGTCTTGGATCGCCTTTCTTGCAAATTCTGCCCCAAACTCTAGTGCTCTACATCATTTAGAAAAGTGAGCGTAAGTACAAATGCTTAGTAAGGATGCTCATAAAACAATGATGCACGCAAACCATTTGAAAACTTAAACCTCTTGTTTTCAAAACATGCTTAACGACCAAAGCATTTCCATTATTTCCAATCAAAACATACATAACAATTCTTATGCAACATCATGTATAAATTCCATGCTTAAATCCCAAAACATTAAATCATATAACAATGCTTAAATCCCAAAGCATAAAATCATATTACCATGCTTAAACCAAAGCATTATAAAATAGGTTCAACACATGAACTTTCATATATTGGCATTTGTAGGGACCTCGAGTAGACAGTCCTCTACCCTTGGATAGACAATCCTCTATCCTTGGATGAACAATCCTCCATCCCTACATCAGATACACGGATAACTCATGATGGACAATCCTCCACCATACTCATACCATGCCAATTCGCATGATATCTCAAACCTCGCCAATCCGCGAGATTTACCCTCACATAGGTTAGCCAATCCACATAACCTCTAATGAGAACCCCAATAGTACGAGTAGCCAATCTGCTATACCTCAAGAACCCATAGACACGATTGATTTTTAACATATATTATAGTGCAATTTAATCCTATGGCATGCCAAATATATCTGAATGTTTTCTCATAATGTCACATAGCCAATATATCATTTACAAACCATTTACTAACTGTTTTACAACGCATTATAAAAAATCACCACATATGCAAACCACATTGCCAAAGCAATACCACAATCCCGATCGGAATAAAAACCAATGCTCACTAGTATTTCATATACTTTTAAACCCTTGCATATGTACTCAAATCATGGATTTACAGTAAGTAAAACAAATCGTGTTTAAACCAAAACACATACTCAACCATGCTCATATCCAATCTGATATTCGAGAGTAAAAGAGAGGAAACTTACTTCCGAGTTTAGGAAAGTGTTTCAAGCTTATCCTAAACTTCCAACATCATTTGCAAACCTTTAGGAATCATTTAAAACCAGTTTCCAGTCACATATTACACCTCGCCTTACTCGCCAATGCAAAACGAGATCCCGACAAGCAACAATCCACCTCATGATGCCTCGCCTTGATTATCTCATATTTTGGCCACACAAAACCATAGGAGACATGCATTAAAATGCATCCAAACCACTGCCTCAAAGAAAAATCCCGCAACTCACAAGTTGCCCACTCAAAAACCATCTGAAACTTATCAAAAACATCTTTAAACACTTTCCAAACTTAACCCAACCACCATACAATGATTCGATACATTAAACTTCATCAAATAACATCTAAAAACCTTTTACAACATCTTTTTACTTCTAGCAGTGATTAAACACCATTAACAACACAAAAACCCTTTACTATCAATCATAAATATTAGACATCCAACTTATTTCGGGATTACAAAGTTAAATCCAAGCTATTAACATTATTAAACATCAAAAATCATGATCTAAACTGATCAAGAATCCAGCAAAATAGACCCAATTCGAAAATCTATCAATTTCATCAATTAAAACACAATTAAACTAATTTTCCTTAATTAAACTATCAAAACCCATTAGAAAACCATTATAAAGGATCAATAACTTGGGAATTTCAGTAAAGAACCGAACCTTACCTCTAATGGATGCTTTCTCCCTTAATTGGCTGATTTTACATGTGAAAACAAAGTTAAAACAATAAGATTTTATTGAGAAATCATAGAGAATCCATTAGAAATCAAAAGATTTAAGAAAAACATGATTTACCTGGATATTGAGAAGAAGGAAATAGTGTTTGGCTGGATAGATTTTGAGAGAAAAGGTTTTTAGAGAAAGTTAGTTACGTGACTTTTGTTTTAAAGAATTCATTATCAATTAATTCTCTCCAACCTCTTTTATTATCTAAATCACTTTTAAAAATAGTCAATTAAAGGATAAAGTCTGAAATTAGACTTTTGGACTATTAGCTCCTTAAAGATTCAAGGTTTTGACCCTTTATAGAACAGTCACTAAAAACAGTTATCGAAACTTGCATTTTGGTCACTAGTCAAAATGTCCGATTTCCAAAAATTATTTTCCAAGATTGATTTTACCAAAATCATTAATATATTAACTGATTATTTTAGAACATTTTTTCATATTTTTATCACCTTCAAAAAATATTTAAGCCAATTTAATCCCTAAATTGACTCGAATCTCTAATACAAGTTCACTGAACCCTTAAAACGAACCTTGAACCATCTAGACCCAAAATTGGGGTGTTACAAGTCTCCCCCTCTTAAGAAATTTCGTCCTCGATATTTACCAGGAGGAAATAAATACAAAAATTGCTCTAACATATCCGTCTTGCTTTCCCCAAATGGCTTCCTCGACACCTCGATGTCGCCACAAAACCTTAACAGGTTCAATCATCTTGCCACGAAGAACTTTGCTGCTGGAATCAAGAATTTCCACAGACTCCTCGTCATAGGATAAATCCAGCCTCAACTCAACATGCTCCACCGGCATAACATGCGAGGGGTCCGACCGATACCTCCGCAACATAGATACATGGAACACATCAAGTATTTTCTCTATCTCGGAAGGTAACCTTAACCGATAAGCAATAGAACCAACACGTTCAACAACTTCATACGGTCCAATAAACCTCGGACTAAGCTTACCCTTATGTTCGAACTGCATCACCTTTTTTCCACGGTAACACTTTCAAGAACACACGATCACACACCGCATACTCAACCTCTCTACGCTTCAAATCCACGTAAGATTTCTGCCAATCCGTAGCGCTTTTAAGGAATCACACACAAGCTTTACCTTCTCATACGTGTCTTTCAACACCTTCGGTAAGGAAACATGCTTTTCCCCTACCTCATCCCAACACAAAGGCGTACGACACCTCCGGCAAATAATGCCTCAAACGGTGCCATCTGGATACTCGCTTGATAGTTGTTATTATAAGAAAACTCAACCAAATGTAAATGCTTCTCCTAGGTTCCTTGAAACTCAATAATACAACATTTCCTCATATCCTCCAAAACCCAGATAATACGCTCTGACTGCCATCCGTGTGAGGATGATACACAGTACTAAAATTCAATCTTGTACCCAAAGCCCGATGAAAACACTCCCAAAACCTCACTTTAAACCTCAGATCTCTATCCGAAAAAATAGACTTAGGTACCCTGTGCAGATGTACAATCTCAGCAATAGACAAGTCTGCCAACTTGTTTAAGGTATATGTCGTATGCACTGGCAGAAAAATGTGCACATTTCGTAACCCGATCAACATTCACCCAAATGGAATCTTTTTAGCTGATGTCAACGGCAAATCCGTTGTGATTCTCTCCCATATCCATCCCAAAATTCTCAACGGTTGTAACAACCCATATGGAAACTGATGTTCAGCCTTAACCTGCTGACACACCATGCACTTAGAAACAAACTCCGCCACATCCTTTTTCAAACCAATCTAATAGTACACTTCCTTTAAATCACAATACATCTTGGTACTATCGGGATGCATAGTAAAAAGACTAGAATGTGCCTCTGCCAAAATAGTGCGCCTCAACTCTGAATCTTCCGAAACCACAATTCGACCTTTAAAGCATAAACCTCACCATCAAAATAAAAATTTGTCAGATTACCATCCACTATGTCCCTAACATAAGGAACCAAAGAATCATCATACGGTTGCTTAGCTTTAAACATTTGTCACAATGTTAGCTTAACTTGCAACTCAGCCAACAAACCACCTTCCCGTGTCACACTCAACCTCGCAAACATAGCCCTAAACTCCACCACAAACTTACGACTTAACATATCCACAACCACATTAACCTTTCCAAGATAATACTCGATCGTCAAGTCATAATCCTCAAGCAACTCCAACCATCTACGTTGCTCAATATTCAGCTCCCTTTGAGATATCAAACATTTTAAACTCTTATGATTCGTAAAAACAACACACTTCTCTCCATAAAGATAAGGTCTTCAAATCTTCAAGGAAAACACCACAACCGCAAGCTCCAAATCATAAGTCGAATAGTTTCGCTCATGAACTTTTAGCTGTCTCGACACATAGGCCACAACCTTACCATCTTGCATCAGCACACAACCCAAACCAACGTAAGACGCATCACTATAAACCACAACCTCCTTCCCAGACTCAGGCTGAATTAGCACAGGAGCATGAGTCAAAACTTTCCTCAACTTCTCCAAGGCTATGTTATTGCTTCTTTGACCATACATAAGGAACAATCTTTTGCAACAACTACGTCAGTAGAGCCGCAATACTAGAAAGCCCATCTACTAAACAACGATAATAACCAGCCAACCCAAGAAAACTACGAACCTCCAATACTGACTTAGGTTGCTTTCAATTGAGCATAGCCTTAACTTTTTGTGGATCAACACAGATACCCTCTGCAGAAACCATATGACCAAGAAACATCACTTTCTACAGCCAAAACTCACACTTACTCAGCTTAGCGTACATCTGAAAAACTTGCAATACAATTTGTAAAAGTCGGTCATATTCTTCCTCGATACGAGAATACTCAAGAATATCATCCATAAACACCACCACAAACTAATCTAGATATTTATAGAATACCCTCTTCATCATATCCATAAATTCAGCCGGGGCTTTCATCAAATAACAAGGCATTACCAAAAACTTGAAATGCATGTACCTCATACAAAAGGCAGTCTTATGCTCATCCACGTCCTTAACCTTCGACTGATAATACCATGATCTTAAATCAATCTTCGAAAACACCGCTACCCTATGATATTGATAGAACAAATCATTAGTTCGCAGCAATGGGTACTTGTTCTTCACCGTCAACTTATTCAACTACCGGTAATCATTGTACATATGCATCGTACCTTTCGTTTTTCACAAAAAGAAACTGGTGCACCCCAAGGCAAAACACTCAGTCGAACAAACCCACGATCCAACAACACCTGAAGCTGTGTCTTCAACTCTCCCACTTCCTTTGATGCCATCCTATAGGGGGTAATGGACACTGGTACCGTACCCGCGTACGTCTCAATACCAAACTCCATCTCTCTATCCAGAGGTAAACTTGACAGCTCTTCAGAAAACCCTTCCAGATAATCACAAATAGCCCGGATGTCCCGCATCCGAATGCTCTTAACTTTCAAAATCATCACGATAGCCCAATGAGCTTGACAACTGTTGCGCGTAATAAGTGATACGCAATTGTGCAAGTATACACGTCACAAGTTATAGTATAAAAGATATCGTCTCCACAAGGATTGGTGCCACTTCAAGAATCTAATCTCTTGCACTGTAAAAAGTAAAAACACAAATAGAAGATTATAGGAGTTTAACTAATAACTAAACTATAAAGCAATAAAGTAAAATAATAGATGGGATCAAATAAGAGAGATAGGCCAGGTTATCGTGAGTTGAGGTGTAATAGCCGATTAGATCGTCTTGGTAAAAGAGTGCAAGGGCAACTCAGTTGTCGTGGCAACTTGCACAACAGGGTTGCCTTAGCAACTAATCGATGGTTGCCTGGGCGACTAGTTGGGCAACTACTTGGGCATCTGGGCAGCAACTTCAAGGTTCGGCAGAGCGTTCTTCAATGGTTTCTTCTTATCCCTAAGTCAAAACTCTAGATACTTATGCATGCCTTGATAATACATCCCTGCGTGAATCAAGGGTGAACAACAACCAATCTTGCGCTCTTCTTAGCCGTTGAAATCCTTAACTTATTCCTAAGTCGGATAAATCTTAATCATCAATAGATTGAATAAAGATCATATTCATTCGTTTCTTGAATCTAACTCTCCCGATATTAGTTAAATAGATGAAGTTACGAGATCCTCTCCCATTTCACTCGCAAACAAGAATAAGAACCAAGAATGAATAAACCTTGAATAGAAAAGTGCAAACTCTTAGTACCTAAACAAAATCCAATTGTTTCTCACAACCACAAAACACAATAACCTTAGCCAAATAGATTTAGTTCATGGCTAGGTTCCAAAGAAACACAAGATAAAGAATTCCTAGAATGAACCTAATTGAACAAGAAAGAAAAAGATGAAGGATGGATGAAGCCTTCTTGTCGAGATCTCCCCCTTGAAGCTTGTCGAAAATTCTCTCTACTCTCCTTTGAAGTTGACGGCTTGGTGATCTATTTATAGGGCTAGGTCAAAGTCCTTATTTGAGGAGGAAGTTAAGTTGGAATTAAATTATCTTTAAAGAATATAATTCTTTATTATATTTATATTCCTTCTAGAACTTATCCTATCTTCTTGGAATTTAATTCTTCTTTAACCTCTTCATGGAAATCAAACTCCTTTGGGATTCAGCTTTGCTCCATGTCATCTTGCACTTGTCTAGTCATCAATTCCAACTACCATATCACCTTATTCTTTGTCGACAATTGCCCTGGCAATTGGCTCGGCATCTCCTTCATGCATTGCCCTGGCAACTAGCTCGGCATCTCCTTCATGCATTGCCCTGGCAACTGGTTCTAGCCTTGCTTTGGCAAGTGATTCTGCACATACACACAAAACACACCAAAGCAGTATCTTTTACCACAAAAATCACCAAGTTATGTAATCAAGCTCAATGGTAGAAGGAAACATGAATTAATGCATGAATGACTAATTATGCAACTAATATGAGCCTAAGTCTAACAATAATATGAGTAAAAAGGGTAAGAAAAATAGTATTTTTGAACACTTATCAACAGCCTCCTTGCAACAACTTTTCCCACTTGTATAGCCGAAACAATTGGACAAGAATTTCACATTCTCGCCAACCACCACAACTTCATAATCATCGACTAACCTCAAAGAAATCCTTTTGGATTCACAATCCATAACCACCTTGTGCTTACATAACCAATCCATACCTAAGATGACATCAAAACCATGGATCAACAATCCCATTAAATCCGCGACAACCTGAGGACACCTCCTATATAACCTTCTAGTAGTAACCGTCTCATCAAAGAGAACTAGTTACTAACACTTCATCGGCCTATGAGAAATTATACGCAAGTGTGGACACATGTATGCATGATTCCTTACATGTCATCCTAGATGCCTATGCATATGGATGCAAAACCTCTAATGTCATGCTCAAAGATGTATGCATGTACTGACATATTTAGATATATTCATATAAGTGTTTTTGCATTGTGCATGATCAACATCCACACTTACTTATAACATTTTCGGTACCAATATTTCCTCCAACACGTCGAAAACACTCTAGCAACCCTTAAATGTTGATCAAAACTCTTTCTCGGTACCACAGTACAAGAACACCACAACTTCGGCCACTACCCAAACCAGGTATTTAGAGAATACCCAACACGACATCTTTTCGAATGTCACTAGCACATTTGACACTTCCACAAATAGCCATATCGGCCAACGGTCTAAACCCAACTAGCGCTAACCACGCTAGAGCCTCAAGAAATGACTCTCGGGTGAACAACTCACCTCAAACCCCAACAATTGACATACAATCCTGCGATAACGATATAAACTCGCGCTTCCTCGCATCCAGATACTGAGGACCAAAATACCTCCTCTTGAAAGCTCTCCTAAAGAACTCCCAAATCAAAACCGTATCCAAAACACCAGTAACTGTGGTTACCACCATGCAACAGAGGCTTAATAAAAGATGAAGGATGGATGAAGCCTTCTTGTCGAGATCTCCCCTTGAAGCTTGTCGAAAATTCTCTCTACTCTCCTTTGAAGTTGACGGCTTGGTGATCTATTTATAGGGCTAGGTCAAAGTCCTTATTTGAGGAGGAAGTTAAGTTGGAATTAAATTATCTTTAAAGAATATAATTCTTTATTATATTTATATTCCTTCTAGAACTTATCCTATCTTCTTGGAATTTAATTCTTCTTTAACCTCTTCATGGAAATCAAACTCCTTTGGGATTCAGCTTTGCTCCATGTCATCTTGCACTTGTCTAGTCATCAATTCCAACTACCATATCACCTTATTCTTTGTCGACAATTGCCCTGGCAATTGGCTCGGCATCTCCTTCATGCATTGCCCTGGCAACTAGCTCGGCATCTCCTTCATGCATTGCCCTGGCAACTGGTTCTAGCCTTGCTTTGGCAAGTGATTCTGCACATACACACAAAACACACCAAAGCAGTATCTTTTACCACAAAAATCACCAAGTTATGTAATCAAGCTCAATGGTAGAAGGAAACATGAATTAATGCATGAATGACTAATTATGCAACTAATATGAGCCTAAGTCTAACAATAATATGAGTAAAAAGGGTAAGAAAAATAGTATTTTTGAACACTTATCAACAGCCTCCTTGCAACAACTTTTCCCACTTGTATAGCCGAAACAATTGGACAAGAATTTCACATTCTCGCCAACCACCACAACTTCATAATCATCGACTAACCTCAAAGAAATCCTTTTGGATTCACAATCCATAACCACCTTGTGCTTACATAACCAATCCATACCTAAGATGACATCAAAACCATGGATCAACAATCCCATTAAATCGACAACCCGAGGACACCTCCTATATAACCTTCTAGTAGTAACCGTCTCATCAAAGAGAACTAGTTACTAACACTTCATCGGCCTATGAGAAATTATACGCAAGTGTGGACACATGTATGCATGATTCCTTACATGTCATCCTAGATGCCTATGCATATGGATGCAAAACCTCTAATGTCATGCTCAAAGATGTATGCATGTACTGACATATTTAGATATATTCATATAAGTGTTTTTGCATTGTGCATGATCAACATCCACACTTACTTATAACATTTTCGGTACCAATATTTCCTCCAACACGTCGAAAACACTCTAGCAACCCTTAAATGTTGATCAAAACTCTTTCTCGGTACCACAGTACAAGAACACCACAACTTCGGCCACTACCCAAACCAGGTATTTAGAGAATACCCAACACGACATCTTTTCGAATGTCACTAGCACATTTGACACTTCCACAAATAGCCATATCGGCCAACGGTCTAAACCCAACTAGCGCTAACCACGCTAGAGCTTCAAGAAATGACTCTCGGGTGAACAACTCACCTCAAACCCCAACAATTGACATACAATCCTGCGATAACGATATAAACTCGCGCTTCCTCGCATCCAGATACTGAGGACCAAAATACCTCCTCTTGAAAGCTCTCCTAAAGAACTCCCAAATCAAAACCGTATCCAAAACACCAGTAACTGTGGTTACCACCATGCAACAGAGGCTTAATACAACCCAGTTGTTGCGCGTAATAAGTGCTACGCAATTGTGCAAGTATACACGTTGCAAGTTATAGTATAAAAGATATCGTCTCCACAGGGATTGGTGCCACTTCAAGAATCTAGTCTCTTGCACTGTAAAAAGTAAAAACACAAATAAAGGATTATAGGAGTTTAACTAATAACTAAACTAGAAAGCAATAAAGTAAAAGAAAATATCAGATCAAATGAGAGAGAGATAGGCCAGGTTATCATGAGTTGAGGTGTGATAGCCGATTGGATCGTTTTGGTAAAAGAGTGCACGGGCAACTCAGTTGCCGTGGTAACTTGCACAACGGGGTTGCCTTGGCAACTAATCGATAGTTGCCTTGGCAACTACTTGGATGTCTAGGCAGCAACCTTCAAGGTTCGGCAGAGCATTCTTCAATGGTTTCTTCTTATCTCTAAGTCGAAACTCTAGCTACTTGTGCATGCCTTGATAATACATCCCTGCGTGAATTAAGGGTGAACAACAACCAATCTTGCGCTCCTCTTAGTCGTTGAAATCCTTAACTTATTCCTAAGCCGGATTAATCTTCACCATCAATAGATTGAATAAAGATCATATTCATTCGTTTCTTGAATCTAACTCTCCCGATATTAGATAAATAGATGAAATCACGAGATCCTCTCCCAATTCACTCGCAAACAAGAATAAGAACCAAGAATGAATAAACCTTGAAATAGAAAAGTGCAAACTCTTATTACCTAAACAAAAACCAATAGTTTATCACAACCACAAAACACAATAACCATAGCCAAGTAGATTTAGTTCATGGCTAGGTTCCAAAGAAACACAAGATACATAATCCCTAGCATGAACCCAATCGAACAAGAAAGAAAAGGATGAAGAAGGAGGCTTGTCGAAATCCTCCTTGCCCTAGATGCTTGTCGAAATTCCCCTCCTTTGCTCTCTATGGATTGTCGAAATCTCCTTCCTATTTATAGGGCTAGGCCAAAGTCCTTCTTTGAGGAGGAGTTTAAGTTGGAATTAAATTATCTTTAAAGAATATAATTCTTTATTATAATTGTATTCCTACTAGAACTTCTCCTATCTTCTTGGAATTTAATTCTTCTTTAATCTCTGCATGGAAATCAAATTCCTTTGGGTTTGGGCTTTGCTCCATGTCATCTTGGGCTTGTCTAGTCATCAATTTCGACTACCATATCACCTTTGCTCTTGTCGACAATTGCCATGGCAACTGGCTCGGAGTCTCCTTCATGTATTGCCCTGGCAACTAGCTCGGCGTCTCCTTCATGTATTGCCCTGGCAACTAGCTCGGTATATCCTTCATGCATTGCCCTGGCAACTAGCTCTAGCCTTGCTTTGGCAAGTGATCCTGCACATACACACAAAACACACCAAAGCAACATCTTTTCCACAAAAACTACCAAGTTATGTAATCAAGCTCAACGATGGAAGGAAACATGGATTAATGCATGAATGGCTAATTATGCAACTAATATGGTCCTAAGTCTAACAATAATATGAGTAAAAAGGGTAAGAAAAATAGTACTTTTGAACACTTATCACACCCTCAAACTCGAACTATTGCTTGTCCTCAAGCAATGCAAACTCATAATTACCTGCCAAGACTTCAATTTTCACAAACTTAGCTTTAAACTTGATTTCAATTCTCTGAACCGGAGCACAAAGTATGATTGGCTTTTTATTTTTTTTGGAAAACTTAAGAATTACTAGGAATCAAACTATAATGCTTGTGAGTGTGTGCGGAGTTGTGTGCAAGTTGATTTTTCAGATTCTATTCAAACAAGAGGTTTTCAAATTACTTCATTGGGTTCTTTTTTAACATGTTTTAACTAGAGCCAGTTTAGGGCACCTCTAGTGTTGTGTTTTTAGTTTTCATAAGTTAATTTATTCGACTAGAGCCGGTTTCGGGCACCTCTAGCGATTAATTTTTTTAGCACATACTAGAGCCAGTTTCGGGCACCTCTAGTGATCAAAATTTTTTTAGCACATGCTAGTTCCAATTTCGGGCACCTTTAGCATTCATTCAATTTTTATTCTAATCCCCCAATTTGTTAATTATCAACCTAAGTTCACTAGAATTCCTTAAATCAATCAAACCACAATAGTGTTTCATCAAATTTAGCATCATAGTAAAATTCTAAGTTTTTCCATGGTTATCCTAGAATAAAAATTATATCAATTAAGTGCATTGGCAAAGTCATCATCGAATATTCATCAAATCTAAGCAATTCTTGTTTCAATTAAAGGCATGGCAAGCAATTTATGTATCCTAAATGTAATACTTAAGATTAATGTAACTAAACATGATAACTACTAATAACAATCCCCCCCAAACTCGAGTGAGGCATTGTCCTCAATGCATGCATAAAAATAATGAAAAATAAAAATAAAAATGCATACGAGGACTTACTCTGAGAGTTCGTCATCGTAGATGATTAGTTTCCTTTTGGTCGGTGTCTTGATTCTCTTGCTTGAACGCGATGGTTGTTTTCTTGTTGCCGGTGGTGGAATCGATCCTCGTACGGGGTTGTCCTCATCGTCCTCTTCATCAATGTCATTGGCTTTTTGCTTGGAGGATTCAATTGGTGTGGTCTTTGTTGGTTCAATGGAGGACTCGTCCGAATCTGAAAAATCAGAAAATGATTCCGTAGGAGTTGATTCAGGCATAGGTTCTTTACCTTTGGCTTTTGCAGTGGTTGTCGGGATGTCTTTAGCTTTGGTTGTCGTGGCATCTTCAGGGTTGATTGCCGTGGCGTCAGCTTGTGCATGCATGAAGTAGGTTGTCGTGGCATCATCTGTTGAGGTTTCCGTGGTGACTGCTTCTTTGGTTACCGGGGCAAGGATCTCGGCGGGAAAGATTGGGAACGGCACGCGATTGTCCAGGTACTTTTCTAGGATGACTTGGGTGATGGCATTGTTGTGCTCTTTCATGTACCGCATGAACATTAGTTGCCGGTCTTCAATTTGCCTTAAGTGGCTTGCCAATGGGTGCAAGAGTGCTTCAAAGTGTCCCAGGGTTGATGGCCGAGTTGCCCGGGCGTTAGGTGCTTGGGCATTATGGATTGCCGGGGCGGCAGGAGTTGCCTTGGCAATTGGAGGCCTTGAAGAATCTCCCGGTGCTTCTCCCATTAGCTTTCGGATTAGTGCTTGATTCCAACCAGACTTGGGCAGGGCCTTTTCATCGGTGGACTCACTTGGGACATGCATCTCCTTGCAAAGATTAGAAATTAAGCAAGGGAAGAAAAGAGAACCCTTATCTTTTGAGCTGCATACAAAAATCTCATCACAAATAATTTTTCCAATGTTAATGATGCGATTATGCAAAATAGAATATATAAGCAAAAAACGTGGTATATCAATGGTAGTATTGTGTGTGGTGGGCATTAAAGATTTTTTAACAAACTTATTCCATAGTTTTGCCTCGGGTTTAAGCCGAAGGCGATTTACCGTGCCCTTGTATTTACCGTCGTTCCATTAAGTTCTCGGTTGAGTGAGTTCTTGAAGCACCTTGTCGAGTTGCTTGGGAGTGATTTGATCAACGAAGGCTTGATGCGCATCCTTCTCTATGTAAAGCCCGTAAAAGGTGTTGACGCTTTCGGGACTTATGAGTATGGCCTTGTCACGAACAAAAACATAAGGATTATCCGGGTTAGGTGAGTGAGCATAGAATTCTCTTACCCATGAGATGTTACCCGGTTCCGGTTGATGGCAAAAGATTTGCCACTTTTGATGTGCAATCCTCTCGAAGATGAATGGTTCAAGGCCGAAATCTTGATGAGAGTTGGAGTATTCAAAGCCTTGTTCTTCATGAATCTTTCGGCTTTCAAACTTGGATTGAAATCTTTCTTGAACCACCGGTGTAGCAAACTTCTTGTATCTTGGTTCTTTGGAGGAACTTGGATGAACTAAAAGTTTAATCTTGGATGCCATGGATGATCTTGGTTGTGAGTAAAAACAAAGAAAAGAAAAGAAAAGAAACTAAAAAAAAATGCAAGATAGAAAGTAGGAATAGGTTAAGGGTGATGGGTTTTATAGAAAAGATAGGTGGGTGGGATTAGGGGAAAACGAAAAAGGGTTTAGGGTGAGGTAGAAGTTGTCGACAATGGGTTGTGGTTAGGGTGAATTGGAGGCTTTATATAAGCCTTAGATTCAGCCCATTAGTTTCCTTGTTGAAGATGTTTTCCTACTTGGATTAGAATTCCTCTTTATCTTGAACTTTTTTTCCTACAACTCAAAGACAAATCAAATAAGGATTAAAATTAAATTAATAAAAGAAAATAAATAAAGATGTATAAAGGGATTCTAAAAAAAATCTATCCTAAAATATATATATATATAATAATCGGAAAAAAAAATAAAAAAATAAAAAAAATCGGAATAAAATAAATTAAATACTTAATCGAAAATAAAAATAAATAAATAAAAAAAACTACTAATATCAAAGGGAGAGCATGCTCATGCATCTCCTAAATTGACCACTTCCTTGTTACGTTCCACATGGGCACCATTGTAGTGCTTCAATCTTTGTCCATTAACTTTGAATTCATGGTTGTCAGAGATGGACTTGATTATCACAGCACCATGGGAGAATGGTTTGACGACTTTGAATGGTCCCGACCATCTTGATTTCAGCTTTCCCGGGAAAAGTTTTAGCTGAGAATTGAATAGGAGAACTAGTTGCCCTGGCGTGAATTGCCGCGGCAATAGTTTCTTGTCATGCCATCGCTTTGTTTTCTCCTTGTAGATTCGTGCATTGTTATAGGCGAGTGCACGAAATTCTTCTATCTCATTGAGATCCATCAAACGCTTTTGTCCGGCACTTTCCCAATCCATATTCACGGTCTTGATTGCCCAGTACGCCTTGTGCTCGATTTCCACCGGTAGATGGCATGTTTTACCATAGACAAGTCGGAAGGGGGACATACCTAAGGGTGTTTTGAATGCAGTGCGATATGCCCAAAGTGCGTCATCTAGTCTTAATGACCAATCCTTCCTAGAGGGATTTACAACTTTTTCGAGTATACCCTTCAATTCCCGGTTGGAAATTTCTGCTTGCCCGTTGGTTTGTGGGTGATATGTCGTGGTGATCTTGTGTGATATGCCGAAGCATTGCAACATCTTGGCAATTAGTCTGTTGTCAAAATGCTTGCCTTCGTCACTGATAATTGCTCTCGGCATCCCAAACCGTGTAAATATGTTTTTCTGCAAGAATCGTTGCACGGTCTTGGAATCGTTGTTGGGAACTGCAGCTACCTCTACCCATTTAGACACATAGTCAACGGCAAGTAGAATGTAGAGGTTGCCGAATGAAGATGGGAAAGTTCCCATAAAATCGATCCTCTGCACATCGAACAATTCCACCTCGATGATGTTCTGGAGTGACATCTCATGTCGTCTAGAGATATTGCCCGTCCTCTGGCAACGATCACATTGCTTGTAAAAGTCTGGGCATCTTTGTACAATGTTGGCCAATACAAACCGGATTGCAAAACTTTGGCCGCGGTACGAGTTCCTCCAAAATGTCCTTCATAGGGTGAAGAATGGCATTGCCGGAGTACATTTTGTTGCTCTTCTTCAGGGACACATCGGCGTATAACCTGATCTGCATATTGTTTAAACAAAAGAGGCTCGTCCCAAAAGTAATGCTTAGCATCATGGCAGAACCGCTTCTTCCCTAGGTGAGTAATGCCATAAGGTAAAATACCAAAAATAAGGAAATTAACTAAATCCGCGTACCAGGGTATTGCGGAGGCATGTGCTGTCGTGGCGACTGCTCCCAAGATTGCCGAGGCGTGCGCGTCAAAGGCTGTTGCGGCGTCGAGGGTTGCCGAGGCTTGTGCATCCATGGTTGCCGAGGGGTCGAGGGTTGCCGAGGCGTCGAGGGTTGCCGAGGCAACTAAGATTTGTTCATCCGAGAATGCATCGCATATCTCTAGATCCTCGTTCTCCTCCCTATTGCGTTCCAAACGTGATAAGTGATCGGCCACTTGATTTTCTGTTCCTTTCATATCCTTAATTTCAATATCAAATTCTTGTAAAAGTAATATCCAACGAATCAAACGAGGTTTAGCATCCTTTTTAGCAAATAAGTATTTGATTGCCGAATGGTCCGTATGAACAATTACCTTTGTACCAATCAAATAGGATCGGAACTTGTCAAATACGAAAACTACAGCTAGTAACTCTTTCTCCATTGTTGTGTAATTCACTTGAGCACTATTAAGAGTTTTACTAGCGTAGTATATCATATGGAAGGTCTTACCTGTGCGTTGGCCTAGGACTGCTCCTACCGTGAAATCACTTGCATCACACATGAGCTCAAAAGGTAGCGTCCAATCTGGTGGAATGACAATGGGTGCCGAGGCAAGCTTTTTCTTTAGGGTTTCGAATGCTTGGGTGCAAGAATCATCAAAATCGAAGACTTTATCCTGTTCAAGCAGATTACACAAGGGTTTAGTGATTTTAGGAAAATTATGAATGAACCTCCTGTAAAAACCTGCATGTCCGAGAAAACTTCAAATTCCTTTAACCAAACTTGGTGGGGGTAATCTCTCGATCACGTCCACCTTGTCTTTGTCTACTTCAATTCCCTTGGATGAAATCTTGTGGCCGAGCACTATTCCTTCATCTACCATAAAATGGCATTTTTCCCAATTGAGGACTAAATCCGTTTCTTCACATCTTGCCAACACCCTCTCTAAATTGTCGAGACAGCTGTCGAAGTCATTACCAAAAATAGAAAAATCATCCATGAAGATCTCAAGGAAGTCTTCGACCATGTCTGAAAAGAGCGCCATCATGCATCTTTGGAAGGTTGCCGGGGCGTTACACAATCCGAACGGCATCCTTCGGAAGGCATAAGTACCGTATGGGCATGTGAAGGTTGTCTTTTTTTGATCTTCTGGTGCTATGGCAATTTGATTGTAAACTGAATAACCATCAAGAAAACAATAAAAGGGTTTACCTGCAAGACGGTCAAGCATTTGATCAATAAAGGGTAATGGGAAGTGATCTTTCCTGGTGGCTTTGTTTAGCTTTCGATAATCCATACAAACCCTCCAACCGGTCACAGTCCTGGTTGGAATGAGTTCATTATTTTCATTGCTTACCACTGTTATACCTCCCTTTTTTCGGTACACATTGTACCGGACTTACCCACGTACTATCAGAGATAGGGTATATAATGTCAGCGTCAAGCCACTTGATGATTTCTTTCATTACAACCCCTTTCATGGCATGATTCAGTCTCCTCTGGGCCTCAATTGAAGGTTTGTGATCATCTTCCAATAGAATCTTGTGCATGCACACTGCCGGGCTAATTCCCTTCAAGTCAGCAATTGTCCACCCTATTGCCTTTTTGTGTAGCTTCAACATCTTGATCAGCTTCTTTTCTTGCTCAGGCTGTAACTTAGAAGAAATAATTACAGGCAATGTATTATCGGTTCCTAAGTATGCATATTTTAGTTGCTCTGGCAATTGTTTCAACTCAAGAATCGGTGGTTGTTCAATAGAGGGTTTTTCGAGTTTACCTGAGTAATCCAGTGGTTCAAAGTATGTACCTGGTCGATTTACTAGCCAATTTGCCTCTTCTTGTTGTTCCTCATCGACCGGTTCTTCATACTCCTCAGGTTCCTCTTGATCGGCAATGTAGTTGCCGAGGCAACTAAATTCCTCGTCGAAGTTAAACTCTGTCGTGGCATGAAGAAGTTGGCATTCTTTTGGATCATCGGCATGCCTTAGTGTTTGGAACACATTTAGTTTAACTTTCCGGTCATTCACCCTCATTGTGAGTTCTCCTTTTTCAACATCGATCAAGGTTCTCCCTATTGCTAGGAATGGTCTCCCGAGAATGATGGGTGCATGCTCATCTGCTTCACAATCCAAGACAATAAAGTCAGGGGGAAAAATAAATTTATCAACTTTTACCAGTATGTCCTCGATTTTTCCCTCTGGATGCACATAGGATCTGTCGGCTAGTTGTAGCATAACTGTTGTAGGTCTTGCCTTCCCGATTCCTAGTTTCTGGAAAACTGATTTAGGCATCAAGTTTATGCTAGCCCCAAGGTCGCATAGTGCTTTCCCGACATAGTGACTTCCAATAGAACAGGGTATTGTGAAACTTCCGGGATCCTTCAACTTAGGTGGCATACGATTGTGCAACATTTTCATGCATCCCTCTGTTGTGGCAACTGTTTCAAACTCTCCCAGCCTTGTTCTCTTGGACACAAGGTCTTTAAGAAACTTGGCATAGTTTGGCATTTGTTCAATTGCTTCCACCAATGGCAAGTTGATGTGGACTTGCTTTAGGATATCAAGAAACTTCTTGAATTGGTATTCTTGCTTTTGTCGCTTCAACCTTTGTGGGAATGGTGGTGGAAGTCGGATATCTTCGATCCTTTCATTGGTTTGGAACCTGATTGACGGCATTGCCGAGACATCTGGAGTTGCCGAGGCGGTATCAACTGGGGTTGCTGAGGCGTGCTTATCGCAAGTTGCCGAGGCATCTTTATCGTCGGTTGTCGAGGCATGCTTATTGCCGGTTGCCGCGGCAATTCCTGGTTCAGCATCTGAGGCTTTGCCGCTAGGTTCGTCTTGATCTTTTTGTGGAGTTTTGTTTGATGAGCGGGTTTGAGCCTCTCTAAGTTGTTGGCCACTTCTAGTGGTGATTGCCTTACATTGCTCGTGGCCGTTCCCTCTTGCGACTTCATGAACGCTTAGGTAAACCTCCTTGCGGTCTAGTATTCAGATTTTGAGCAAATTGTCCGACTTGATTTTCCAATGATTTGATTGCCGCCTCTTGGTTTTGCAATCTCATCTCGGTCCTGTTAATAAAAGCATCAGTTCTTTTTATGAAATTACTATTCTCAGCCATATAAGATTCAGTTTTCATCATAAAAGCATTTAGAGAATTTTCCAAAGAACTAGATGTCGTCGGTTGTTGTTGCAGCAACTGTTGTCGTGGCATATTCTGCTGGAATCCCGATGCTTGTGCATTCTGATTGTTCTGGTTTAGAGCATTGTTGGGATTACTCCGTGAAAAATTTAGGTGCTTCTTCCAAGCTGGATTGTATGTATTGGACATCACATTGTTGTTCCGATTGTAATTCCCCACATAGAAGCTGGATTTCAGATTCTGCATACATTCAGAAGAATTATGGTTATCACCACATAACTCACAAAAAGAATCCATTACCTTGACTTCATGTGTGTTGTTTGGTTTTTGCATGTTCTGGACCATCTTGGTTAAAGTGGCCAATTGTGCCGAAATTGAATATGATGATCCTAGTTCATGTATTGTGGCTTGGCGTCTAACTCCTCCTCTTCTAGTGGATGGGAATTGATAATCATTCTTGGCCAGCCTGTTTAAAATTTCATTGCTTCTTCCGGCGACTTATCTAGGAGTATGTCGTTTGCCGAGGCATCTAGCATTATCCTTGTTGGTGTATTCACGGCGTTGCAAAACATTGTTACTTGAGTCCACACCGGGAATCCGTGTAGGGGGCATTTGTGTAGAAGTTCTCTATATCGCTCCCAAGCCTCGTACATGGATTCATCATCCGCACTGCGAAAAAGAAGTAATGTTGTTACGAAGCTTATCACCAAATTTGTAGGATTAAATCTAGCAAGGAAATCACAACAAAGATCAGTCCAAGATACGATTGATCCGGCAGAATGCTATTCAACCATGCTTTCGCCTATCCTCGGTGAATAGGGAATAATCTTAATCGTAATACATCGGGGTGACTCCGTGTATCTTGAACGAGTTGCAAATCTCGAGGAAAGATTTCAGATGTTGTCGTGCATCTTCAATTCTTGAGCCGCCAAATTGACCAATTGTGTTGATCATATTAAACATTACGGTTTCAACTCAAAGTGTTCGGCTTCAATTTCAGTCGCGACAACTCATGGGTTAAGTCCATCAAGATCTTCTTCAAGATAGTCTCGAATAGTTACATTTCGTGCAAGAATCACTCCTCCTCCTGCTCGAACATCTTGATTCATATTGCCGTCTTGATTAGCCATTGCTACTTTTATCCTTCGTCTAAGTCTTTGTAAGGTTCGTTCGATTTCTAGATCAAAGGGATATTCTGGTGAAGTCGGTCTCGCCCTGGTCATATACCAATGCAAAACCAAAGTTTGTTAGCCCTTTGAATTTTAAACAAGAAAAGTAAAAAGAAAGTGCAAGAAAATAAAAACAAAATCGCTATTGCCAATCCCCGGCAACGGCGCCAAAAACTTGTTGCGCGTAATAAGTGCTACGCAATTGTGCAAGTATACACGTTGCAAGTTATAGTATAAAAGATATCGCCTCCACAGGGATTGGTGCCACTTCAAGAATCTAGTCTCTTGCACTGTAAAAAGTAAAAACACAAATAAAGGATTATAGGAGTTTAACTAATAACTAAACTAGAAAGCAATAAAGTAAAAGAAAATATGAGATCAAATGAGAGAGAGATAGGCCAGGTTATCGTGAGTTGAGGTGTGATAGCCGATTGGATTGTTTTGGTAAAAGAGTGCACGGGCAACTCAGTTGTTGTGGCAACTTGCACAACGGGGTTGCCTTGGCAACTAATCGATAGTTGCCTGGGCAACTAGTTGGGCAACTATTTGGGCGTCTGGGCAGCAACCTTCAAGGTTCGGCAGAGCATTCTTCAATGGTTTCTTCTTATCCCTAAGTCGAAACTCTAGCTACTACTTGTGCATGCCTTGATAATACATCCCTGCGTGAATTAAGGGTGAACAACAACCAATCTTGGGCTCCTCTTAGCCGTTGAAATCCTTAACTTATTCCTAAGCCGGATTATAATCTTCACCATCAATAGATTGAATAAAGATCATATTCATTCGTTTCTTGAATCTAACTCTCTCGATATTAGATAAATAGATGAAATCACGAGATCCTCTCCCAATTCACTCGTAAACAAGAATAAGAACCAAGAATGAATAAACCTTGAAATAGAAAAGTGCAAACTCTTATTACCTAAACAAAAACCAATAGTTTCTCACAACCACAAAACACAATAACCATAGCCAAGTAGATTTAGCTCATGGCTAGGTTCCAAAGAAACACAAGATACATAATCCCTAGCATGAACCCAATCGAACAAGAAAGAAAATGATGAAGAAGGAGGCTTGTCGAAATCCTCCTTGCCCTAGATGCTTGTCAAAATTCCCCTCTTTTGCTCTCTATGGATTGTCGAAATCTCCTTCCTATTTATAGGGATTGGCCAAAGTCCTTCTTTGAGGAGGAGTTTAAGTTGGAATTAAATTATCTTTAAAGAATATAATTCTTTATTATAATTTTATTCCTACTAGAACTTCTCCTATCTTCTTGGAATTTAATTCTTCTTTAATCTCTGCATGGAAATCAAATTCCTTTGGGTTTGGGCTTTGCTCCACGTCATCTTGGGCTTGTCTAGTCATCAATTTCGACTACCATATCACATTTGCTCTTGTCGACAATTGTCATGGCAACTGGGTCGGCGTCTCCTTCATGTATTGCCCTGGCAACTAGCTCGGCGTCTCCTTCATGTATTGCCCTGGCAACTAGCTCAGCATATCCTTCATGCATTGCCCTGGCAACTAGCTCTAGCCTTGCTTTGGCAAGTGATCCTGCACATACACACAAAACACACCAAAGCAACATCTTTTCCACAAAAACTACCAAGTTATGTAATCAAGCTCAACGATGGAAGGAAACATGGATTAATGCATGAATGGCTAATTATGCAACTAATATGGTCCTAAGTCTAACAATAATATGAGTAAAAAGGGTAAGAAAAATAGTACTTTTGAACACTTATCACCAGTTTCCGCGTATCAAAACAATCTATCTAATCACAATACGAATCGTACTCTCCATCCATTCCTTGGCTGCTTTAAGGCTTAGACCCCTGCACTCCACACCTTCCAAACTTCAGAGACGCTTTAACGGTAAACCATGATTAACCCCACAACAGGTGTCAGTGCTTGCACATACACTCCAGCCATTGCTGCTTGAAAAGCTCCCGTCGTTGCTTGAATTAATGGAGTCAAATCTCCTAAGACTGGCCCTTATGGAGCATGAGGTACACCACCTACCCCAGCATTAATAGGGGGAATCAACAGAGGAGAAAGAGGTAAAGTATTACGAAGATTCACCACATCATCATTATTCTGCCCATACCCGGCATTAACTATCGTCAAATGAGTCTCACGATGAGCCATACTAACAAAAGCAACAAAATACATTAAATTCAGGCTAGCATTAGGGAAAGGATCGAAGACAACCTTATAAAACATTTAAAACCTCGGTAATAGGCAATCATACCCCAATATGATGTAAAATGATCACCGCACATGTTCACAATCACCGTGCATTTCAGACAATAGCAATCAATCAAACAACAACATCCTAACCTTTCGTAACCTGGCTCTGATACCACCAAATGTAACCCCTCGACCCGGCCTAGACGCCTAACCGAACCGAGCGGCTACATTAGGTTTGTCGAAGCAAACCGGAGAAAGATTACGAAAACCTGTCCATTTTTTTCCTTTTTTCTTGTCTAGATGCATATTGTTAATCTTAAGTGATCGTGCTTGCAGCGGGTGAAGATACACAAGAAAAGGACATCGAAAAGGCAACCAATTACACCGAATATGCATTAGGGACCAAAATGCAAATCTATAAAATTATAAGGGCTTACTTAAAATTAGATTTACCAATCCTCGATTAGTAAGGTTA